>VMTU01000356.1:0-197171 GCA_016759055.1 Paramecium bursaria
CCAACCCCAACCCCAACCCCAACCCCAACCCAACCCCAACCCCAACCCCCAACCCCCACCCCAACCCCAACCCCAACCCCAACCCCAACCCCAACCCCAAACCCAACCCCAACCCCAACCCCAACCCCAACCCCAACCCCAACCCCAACCCCAAACCCAAACCCCAACCCCAACCCCCAACCCCAACCCCAACCCCAACCCCAAACCCCAACCCAACCCCCCAACCCCAACCCCCAACCCCAACCCCAACCCCAACCCCAACCCCAACCCCAACCCCAACCCCAACCCCAACCGCTCCCCCAACCCCAACCCCAAAAAAACCCCAACCCCAACCCCAACCCCAACCCCAACCCCAACCCCAACCCCAACCCCAACCCCAACCCCAACCCCAATTTTAAAGTATCATTTTTTAAATTATCATTTTTTGTCATGAGATCGAAGGTTACGTTGGTTATGGATACTTTCATCTTTATTTCCACTTTTTCAATATTATATAATGGAAAATAATTCAAGTAGACAAAATAAATCAAAGCACACCTAAACGAAAAATATCAAAGTAGGCTTAAAGGTTAAAATGATGAAACTTAGATTTAAAACAAATAAGACCTAAAAATGAAATTGATTAAATGAAAGAAAAAGGTATTAAACAGTAAAAAATGCTACCTCTTTTCTATCCGCCCATAAAAAATAGACGAAATTTTATTAAATTTGTTTATTATATTTATTTATTAAATTTAAAATGAACAATGATTAGCATATAATGCCAGATATGAATCAAAGGAAGATCTAAATAATGAGGGAATTTTTTTAATGCTAGTAGAGAAAATAGGGAAGAGTTGAATTTATAAACTAGAGCAGAGCAAGAACTCTAAATACCATTGTTGATACACTGTGCAAAGATGCGGTTGATTCCGCCCTAAATTAAGAATGGAATGTTTGTGATGCAAAACTAAATGATTTGATTTAGTATTTACACGAGTCTCAATATATAGAGAACGAATAGTTGGGAAATTTAAAAAGCATCATCTAATATTTGACTAGAGATAAGGCAATTATAATGGATAAAATTTTGAAGTTATTTAGTTTTAATGCCGCTCGAAGATATTTTAGCCCTATGCTACTCTAGCATATAGATTAATTCTATTAGATAGATAATGTTTTGAACTCCTATTTAGTTTTCATAAACATGCTAATCAAAAATGATCCAATTTTACTCTAGGAGTAATGTCTTGTTTAAGAGATCGAAGAAACACACAAATATGCTTGCATGACACAGACGAACTTGAGTGCTTGGTTTGATGTTATTTAATCTCTCTGCAATAAGGAAGGGTACACATATAACTTTAAGAATTTGCTCCCAATCTTATTATAGTATCAAAAAGAGAGACCAGATCTTTTCCTCAACTTTTTAATAACATTTATAAGCACAGAGGGTTAGGAGGAAGCAGCTGTTAAATTCTTATTTAGATACACAGAATCTGTGGATTTCGTCTTAGAGATTATGTATGATGGTAACACAGATGCTATTCAAATAATTTTAAGAATCTCAGAGGTATGATAGAATATTAATATAGTTTTCATAATAAGGATCGGAAAGAATAATTGAAGCGGGTGTTTTAGATATTTTTGCAAAACTCTTTTATAATGCAGATTCTTTGAGAAGAAGAATATTAAACTAGTCAATATATATTCTTACAAATATGGTAATTAATAATAATAGATTTAAAGATGCTTTGGTCTGAGAGAATTGTAAGATAGATTATAGAATCAGAAATATTTAAAATTATTTGTTAGTGTAGAAGCGATGATCTTGATTATAATGGAAGATTAAGTTACTTGATATTAGTGAATGGAATTTGCAATCATGCATCATAGAGGGAGATTGAATTTATAGCCATCCAAACAGATTTTATTGGCATTATTGTTGATAGTATAAAGGATATGATGCATCCAAGTATTTATTTATTAACTATTATTGATTTACCCTAATTGGCTATAAACTGTATGACTGATTTGCATGATAGATTGAGCCCATAGGTTTAATTTATCTATAACTAAATATGTACTGAAAAAGAAATACCTCAACTAATTCAACTTAAGTTTAAAGTGGACCTATACACAAATTGATGAAAAAATTATATTAAAACAAAAAATTATATAAAAATTCAAATTAAAAAATGGCTTAATTGTTGGGGCATGTTAATGAGTTAGTCGAGACATTAGATGATCTGAGAAACAGAAGAGATGAATTAAAGGAGGAGATACTGGATGAGGAAGAGGAAAGATATCGAATATAATAAGAACTCGATACTTTGAATGAAAGATTATTAAGAGTTAATGGTTTCAAATTTTATTTTATTCTTAGATGTGATATAAAGAGGCTTAGTTGAAAGAAAAGAGTTAGATAAAACAATCTAGGAAACAGAGCATACTAAAAATAAAATTGTTGAGAGTTTTAAAACTTTACTATAAGTATTATAAAGAGAGAGTTAATACCATATTCCAGAATAATGATTATTTATTAAAAATTTAAAGAAATTTTAATTTATGAATCAATTTGAAGAACTTGGTGTGTGCAAGGAACTAGCTGCTGCTTGTGATAAATTAGGTTATATTAACCCAACACCAATACAATAATAATCATTACCATATACTTTGAAGAAACAAGATATAATTGCTCTTGCAGAGACAGGTTCTGGTAAAACACTAGCATTCGCATTACCTATATTGCAATCATTATTGGATGATCCATAACCATTTTTCGCTCTTATTTTATCACCTACTAGGGAACTTTGTGTATAAATTCATGAACATTTCCAAGCAATAGGATCATCAATTGCATTGAAATCAGTGGTTATTCTAGGAGGAATGGATCCATTAGCTTAAGCAAAAGCTCTATCATAAAAACCTCATGTTGGTATATATTAATTTGTATCAAAGTTATTGGAACTCCAGGAAAAATATTATATCATTTAGAGAATACAAAAGGATTTCATCTCAAAGCATTAAAGTTTTTAGTTCTAGATGAGGCTGATAAATTGTTGAATATGGATTTTGAAAGAGAAATAAACACAATTTTAGATATAATACCTAAAACAAGAAATACCTTCTTATTCTCAGCTACCATGACAAATAAGGTAAGCAAATTGTAGAGAGCCTCATTGAAAGATCCTGTAAAAGTAGAAGTATCGACTAAATATTAAACTGTGTCAACTTTGCAATCCTATTATATATTTATTCCAGATAAATACAAGGAAACCTATTTGGTATACATATTGAATGATTTGGCTGGTTAAACTGCTATTTTATTTGTCTCTACTTGCATGCAAGCATTAAAGTTAACATTACTATTGAGAAATTTGGGATTTTAGGCTTTAGCAATTCATGGTTAAATGAGTCAGGTTAAAAGACTACAATCATTTAATAAATTTAAGGCTAAGGATGGAAATATTTTAGTTGCAACTGATGTGGCAAGTAGAGGACTTGATATTCCATTTGTTGATATAGTTATCAATGTTGATATACCTTAGAATACGAAAGAATACATTCATAGAGTTGGTAGAACTGCCAGAGCAGGTATTTACATAAAATTATAATATAATAGGTCGTGCTGGTAAAGCAATAAGTATGGTGACTCAATATGATGTAGAATAGTATTAAAAAATTGAATAGTTGATAGAGAGAAAATTAGATTTATATCCAATCGAGGAGGATGCTGCTATGATATTCTTTGATCGTGTTTAAGAGGCAAATGTATACATATATATTTTATGAAAGAGAATGGCAGGGTAAGAACTAAAGGAACTAATAGAGAAGAAGACTAAAAAGGGAAAGGTTGTGGATGATGAGGAGTTGGATGATAGAAGACCTGGCGTTTAGAAGAAAAAAATAAAGAAATAGGATAATTATAGAAAAAAGGTTAAGATTAATATATGATAATATGTTTTAATATTTAAAGAATTCTATGTATTTCATTTTATTTAAGCATCAGATAGAACTATCAATACGCCAATCAGAAAGATAATACATAAGCAAATGAATTGTTGAATGCTAAAATAACCATCTTGGGTTAGAGAATTGAAAACATCCCATGTTAAGTAAATTTTATAAACTATAAAAGGACAAGCAGAGATTTATTCAATAAATGTCTCAGTGGACATTATGGTTCTCATATAGATAGAATTTTAAGGCTCTTATAAGTAATACATAATGAAAATCAAATAGACAGCAAATATACAGAGGATTCTGGTTGGGGTTGTATGCTCCGATGTGGATAGATGATATGGGCTTAGATTCTGAGAGTGCATTTGAGGGATAAAGCAAATGTTAGAAACTATTAACATTAATTATTATTAGCCTTTGTTGATGATGATGATGAAGACAGTAAGTAGATATTAATGAATAATTTCAGTTGCAGCCCTTTCTCAATCCAGAAAATTGCCACTATGGCTAAATTATAGCTTGATATTGATCCGGGAACTTGGTATAGTCCTGATAAAATTCTCATAGTTTTGGAAAGATTACATGAATTGAATTAAGTAAATGGAACCTAAGATCTGAAATTCGTCATCGCAGATAACATATTTCATGATAGACTTTATTGCGAGATGTATGGCTTATAGACTAATTGCGAACACATATTATAAAGATTGAAAATATAACCTGAAATAGAGTTTACAAAAATATGTGATCAATGTGTTCGTAAATAACCTAAAGCTCTAGCCATTTTTGTAAATTGTATGATCGGGATGGATCATGTTGAAACTAAATATTTGAATTTTTTGAATGAATTAATTGATCTGCCATACTTTTAGGGATTTATTGGAGGATAAACGAAAAGAGCCCACTATTTTATAGGAAGAATAGATAATAAATATATATTCTTAGATCCTCATTACACTTAAGAGGCAGTCAATGCCAGAAATCTACTAGCAAATAAAAATACATACTTCCAGAAAGAAGTGAGAACCATAACTAATTCATAGATAAGTCCCTCTATGTCTATAGGGTTTTATGTAAAAAATGAGCTTTAGTTAAAAGATTTTTTTCAAAGGGTAATTATGAGATATTTATAAAATTAAGATGCAACAAATTTACTAGCAAAATAAAGATGATTCATTTATTAGTGTTAATGAATTAACTCCTAACTCATATGTAGATCCTTCATTGTAGAAAGGTGAAATATTAGAAATAGATGACGACTTCGGTGAGATTTGATACTTTTAAAGACAAAAAAATTGATTTTAAAATAAATATCATCAATTTTTATCCCCTAAAATAAATGTACAATTTGTTCCTGAGTGTATGCTGTTAGTATTAAATTTAATTTCGGCATTAGGCATTCCAAATTGGATAATTTTATTGTCTTAGGTTAGAAATGATGAATGGTTGAATCCACAACTATAATCCTTATATCTATTATCAGGTATTTAAACTAATCCACGTTTCACAAAATCTTTCTTGTCTATTTAGCCACATTGCCCTTAATTGTTCCAACCCCAACTTAGAAATTTATTGCCTTGCCTAATTATGACATGGTGCGCACCCATTCTTAATTCATCACACTAAACATTCATATTCATGGGATTCAACAAATGGTATATGTATCCAAGATCTTCATCTTTATTATGTCCAAAACCAAATTCGAAAAATTGGTTCTCTCCCCATTAGTAGACCCAATTTTCAATACTTATGGCTATGAATGAATTCCATCCAGCTCCAATATATCTTGCTCTGAGTCCTAGCAGTCGGGGTCTATCAAAAAAAGTGTGTTTATTGCTGCATTAATAATTTATAACTTCATTAAAACTATTTGTCACACAATCAGCGCCTTCATACCTATCTTGCCTTTGTCCCCATGAATAGGTGTTTCCCTCAATATCTAAACAGGCTGATCCATATTTAGTAGCAACAGCATCCGTTATGAATTTATCAACCTTAACTAAAGTTGGAATCAATATACTGGTGGTGTTCCCAATACCCAGCTATCCATATGCATTCAGTCCCCAAGATATGAGCTTGCCATCTACTGTAACTCCAAGAGTGTGATATTTTCCACAAGCCAGTTTTGTTATGGGATATCGATTTTCAGATAAGTGAAAGGGGTCGACTATCATTAAAAAAGGATCTAGTTTCTTTCTCAACGACGTTTCTGGATCGAACTCAATAGCTAACACATCATCATTGTTAACAAGAACTTCTCCCCATTAACAAACTCTAAATGATGGATCAACTAAAGCATAATTATTGAATTTAGTTGAAAAATTTATTATTTCAAAATTAACAGGAGTAAAGTGATCTTACATATCATAATCATCTTCATTTAAAATAATCTCCATAATTTAGGATTATGCCTCAACTGAAATTATGTTCACTCCTTAGATATAAAGAAAGTATGGCTTTTGATAATTGTGTTAGAGTAAAATATTCTTCTCCACTAATGACCATCCTACTTTATTATGTGCTTGCAATTAAATTGTCACTAGCTCATTAAATTTGATATCAATTCCGAATTACAAATACACAGATTGGAATTCTCCTAATAGAAAAAATTCTTTGATAATCGTCAGTTTAGGTAAAATTTAGCCTTAATAAACTTTATCTACTAAAACAACACGATAATTATCTATAGGATGGCCACAATCATCAGGGCTCGAAAACTTGAGGCATATTTAAAACTTTGGAGCATCTTCTCGACTGTCTGCTTCAATTATGACATCTCTAATGGGATCAGGTGGTAAAAGCTTCACTTGATCATCGATCTATTCAATTTTCAAGGGAGCTTCCACAATTTCTTCTTAGACGAAAACTCTATCTGGATTTCTGACATTAGCCTCCCTTATGGTCACATTCATACTAAAATGATTCTCTGTGTCAACGTTAGTATATACGACCAAATCATCATCAATTAACTTAACTTTAAGTCCTTTTTCTAGGGCAAAATTATTAATGAAATCTCTCACTTAGATGTTCATTCCAATATATTTCCAATTGAATCTCATGAAATATTTTTCTGGTGTTACAAGTAAATAGGAAAACTATTTATCTAATTTCACCTTTAGATTATCAAGTAAGGTTTTCTTTTTCTCTGAAATGATGTCTAATTGTTTCTCTTCATTATCGGCTGGTAAGCCATCAGCTAATAATTCATTTCTTTTTGCAAAAGTCTTTATACTGAATTATAGTACAATACCATTATTGATTGATTATTTAGTTAAGCAAGCTCATTTATATAATCTGTGACATCTTTAAATGTTGATAATAGATGCTTATTTAGTGGGTCCTTCTTAGGTTTCTATCCTGTATTGCTTTAGTCCATATAAATAAAATGAATGAAATGATGAATTAATTAAAATTTAATATAAATGAACTTGAAATATTCACCATAGCGGAAGGAATTAAAGAAAAAATAAAAAAAAATTATTCATTTTAAAGTGCTAATGATTTGCGGGATTTATTTTTTTAATATTTTCCTACTAAAATTTATGCTCTTCTTATTCCTATTCAATGCTTTTTGCGTATTTTCTTTTTAAATATATATTATTATGAAATAATCTGGAGCTGATTTCACTTATTCATCTGCTCCTGTCGCCAAGGTTCGTAAGGTAGAATTCGGTTTGATGAGTGAGGAGATGATTCGAGCCTGGACTGAAGATAGGGTTATTACGGAGCTTCAAACAAACTAATTGGATGGTACTCCTACGTCTGGAGGGCTGAATGATTTGCGTATGGGTGTCAACACGACAGTCTAGAAGTGTTAAACTTGTGGTGAGACTAAATATTGTTAGGGGCACTTTGGTCGTATAGAATTGAAGTAAGCTGTTTATCATGTTGGATTTTTACCCACTGTGGCTAAGGTTTTAAAATGCATCTGCATCAAATGTGGCAAGCTAAGATAACCTTAAAAGGATTAGTAAAAGGTAATAATTTAATATATTCAAAGGCTGCGTTTGAAAAGGCATGCTCAATCAAACTCAAGAGGAGAAGATTAAATGAAATAGTTAAAATATTGGGAAAGTTTTAAACAACTTGTAAAAAACACTACCTGGCAGCTTAAGAGGACTCCAATAAGTATTGTGAAGAGCCATTACCATTTAAGATAGATGCTCTAAATGGAATGATTAGAATAAAGATGAAGAAAGATTAGGCTGATCGAGATTTTAGTGCTGAAGAATGCCTTGAACTCTTTAAGAGAATTTCCAAAGAGGAAGCTGATATCTTGGGCTTTTCAAATAATTCCTCACCTAAAGACATGATCATTAAATTATTATTAGTTATGCCTCCTTAGGTTAGACCTGCCATTGAGATGAATCCAGCTAGAATTGCTTAGGATTAGTACACTCAGATCTATAAGTCTATCATTTAGAAGAATAGAGAGTTGATTGCTTGTTCAAACAACAATGAGAGAAATAGAATGGTACCTGAATTGATGAAGGAAGTTGCCAAAATTATAGATTCTGAGAAGGCTGGCAAGATAAGAATGAAAGCTAGTTCATCTACTTAGCCATTGAAATCAATCAGAGCTCGTCTTAAGGGTAAGGAGGGAAGATTTAGATAGAATTTAATGGGAAAGAGAGTTGACTTTTGTGCCAGAAGTGTTATCTCACCTGATGCTAACTTAGGTATGGATGAATTGGGGGTTCCATAAGTAGTTGCTGATTAATTAACAATCCCAGAGGAGGTTACGGAATATAACCAAGAAAGACTCATTAATCTGGCGAAATAGAACAAAATAAAATACATCATCTAGCCTATCACTGATCCAAGATCTAAGTAGAAGAAGTTTTAAGCACTTTATTTTGATTTCACGGATTCAGAGTAAACTATCAAATCTAGAATAAATTAAGGAGTCATAGTTGAAAGGTGCCTATAAGATGGAGATTTTGTTTTATTCAATAGATAACCTACATTGCATAGAATGTCTATGATGGGACATCGAGTAAGGATATTGCCATATTCTACATTCAGATTGAATCTATCAGTGTGTACTCCTTATAATGCAGATTTTGATGGTGATGAGATGAATATGCATGTTCCTTAATCCTATGAAACTATAGCAGAACTGAAATATCTAACTCATGTTCCCAGATAGATTGTTGCACCAAAAAACAATCAACCAGTTATGGGTATTGTTTAGGATTCCTTACTTGGATGCTGTCTCTTCACATAAAGAGATACCTTCTTAACAAAGGAACAAGTTATGAACTTGATGATGTGGAATGAAGGGTTCAATGGAGAACTGCCTATGCCAGCAATTCTTAAGCCTCAAGAATTGTGGTCAGGTAAGCAAATCATGTCTATGATCATTCCTTAATCAATCAATACTGAGAGAGGAATTAAAGAGGATGAAATGAGGAAATAAGGGTGGAACTCTGATGATAAATCATTGTGTATACAAAGAGGAACTCTAGTATCAGGTATATTTAATAAAGAGCTTGTCGGATAAGGAGCTGGTTCAGTCGTCCATCTGTGTTGGCTTGATTTAGGTCCTGAGAAGACATTAGAGTTTATGACATCTTGTTAGAGAATTGTTAATAATTGGTTAACGATTCATGGGTTTACAGTCGGATGTCAAGATATAGCTCCTCATATAAATTTAGTAGCTGAAACTGAGAAAAGGTCTAAGGAATAAGTGGATGAATACATTAAGTTATTGAATATATTCTTAGATGATAGAAAGATTGAAGAGAATCGATATCACTAGAAGGGTAAGAAAATTATGGATTCATTTGAATACACCTTCAATATGAAATTAAATAAGGTTAGAGATGACATCAACTCGAAGGTTACGGAAACAATCGATTAGATTAGGAATAATATGTTCAAGATGATTTGGGCTAAATCAAAAGGAGAGCAATCTAATTTGGCATAAATTACATCTTTGGTTGGATAGTAGAATTTAGAATCTAAGAGAATTTAATTTGGGTTTGCTTACAGAACACTTCCCCATTTTTCAAAGTTTGATTATGGTCCTGAAGCAAGAGGCTTTGTAGGAAATAACTTCTTTAAAGGACTTAAGCCAGCAGAGTTCTTTTTCCATACCATGGGAGGAAGAGATGGTTTGATTGATACAGCAGTTAAGACATCAAGGACTGGTTATATATAGAGGAAATTGATAAAGGCAGTGGAGGATGTTTTCATAAAATATGATTCATCTTGTAGAGATTCAACTGGAGCTGTTTATGAATTTCATTATGGAGAGGATAGAATGGCTGCAGAATTCATTGAGCATTAGGAAATTAAATGTGTTAATCTGAATAATTAGTAATTGAGTGAAAGATTCCAAATTATTCATGACGATTGGTATGGATCTGAGATTAAATAAAAATATTCAGATGTGTTCAGTGATGAAGTTATCAAAAACTTGGAAGATGATTATGATGGATAAGCATTACTTAAGAGTGAATTTGAGGCAATTAGAAGAATAAGAGATGAATTAAGAAGAATATTTTTAGTACCAAGTGCACCTAAGGAAGAATTATTCACCCATTATTATTTGGCTATTAATATTGAGAGAATTATATCTACAATTAAGATCAATAGAAAGGTTAGTGAGAGAGATAGATGCACTTTAAATCCAATTAATGTAGTGAAAAGTGTTAATATCCTAATGAAAGAAATCGATAGACTTTTATTATATGATCATGATGAAAGAAAAGGATTGATTAACTTATTTAGAAGTCACATCATAGTTTCATTGGCTTCTAAAGAGGTTTGTGTTAGACATAGATTGACAACTAGTGCATTTGATGAGTTAATCAAAGAGATAACATACAAATTAAAAAAGAGCATGGTGCATCCTGGAGAAGCTGTTGGTGCCATAGCTGCATAATCATTAGGAGAACCAACAACTTAAATGACATTGAACACATTCCATAAATCAGGAGTCACAGGAGATAAGAATGTCACATTGGGAGTACCAAGATTGTAAGAATTGTTAGATGCATCAAAGAAAACTAAAACTCCATCTTTGACAATTTACTTTGATCCACCACTTGAATATGCTGAATTAGAACTTAAGGATGATAAGGACAGGAAATCATATTAGAAGTTAGAGACTTTGAAAAATAGAGACAAGAATGATGAATTTACAAATACCTTGTTGGTATAAATGCAAGGAAGAATATTGTCATAGAAATTCGGTTAATACATAATTAAAAGTGAAATCTATTATTAAGCCGATCCATAAAATAATCCACTTAAAATTCATGAGGATCAAGAAGATGATTTGGTTGGAGGACTATTTGATAATACAAATGAAGTTCAATATAAGTGGATTCTCTTTTTGTATATGGATCACTAGAAAATATTGTCAAATTTGGAAACTTGGGATAAAATTAGAGACAGTATTCCTAAAATACTAGAGATAACAGATAAATCGATCGGAGTTTCAGCATAAAATACCATGATAGATTTGGATTCCATGAATCACAAGTATATTTAGATTAAGTTCTTTTGGGATCAAGCATAGAGGAAAGTCTATAGACCAGAAAGAGGAAAAACTCAAAATGATGATGATGTTGGATATGATGAGGTGGAAAAATAAGTTGTCTTAGTAGATACTCCTTATTCAGTTTTGAAGAGATTGGAAGAGTTTATAAGGAAATATGCATTGGGAGGAATATCAAATATCACAAAAATCTTACATTCATAGATAGAAAAGCAATATTATATAGATAATAGAACAGGTGGATTCCTTAAGTAAGCTAATGTTGATGGAAAGGGTAAATGGAAGATTATTGAAAAAGTATTGGAGACAGAAGGATCCAATCTAAGAGAAATATTATCCATGGATTATGTCGATACCACTAGAACTATAACAGATGATGTTTATGAAATATCATAAGTTCTTGGAATAGAAGCATGCAGATAAGCTTTGGTTAATGAAACTAGGAAAATATTCAATCACTATGGTATCTATATAAATTACAGACATTTGTACTTATTGTATGATTGGATGACTCACAGAGGTAGATTAACTGCAGTTAACAGAAATGGTATAAATAGAATACCTGAATTGAGTGTTCTAAGAAAAAGTAGTTTTGAGGAAACTGTTGAAATACTCTATGATGCAGCTGTATTTTCAGAAGTAGATCCTATGATGGGATTATCTGAGAACATTATATTTGGTTAATTATGCCCTCATGGTACTGGTTCATTTGAATTGATGATTGACGCAAAGAGAGTTAAGGATTTCAAATTTAAGTCATCCCAGACTGATCAATATGTTTAGGGAGATGATAATTATGCTGATATGATGAGTCCAACAAATATGCAAACACCAGTGGTCACTGACACACCACATCCATATTAAAATTCAGTTAGAACTCCAAATGTTTATAATAGTCCATTCCCAGGTCAATCTCCTGGAGTTAATTTTAGAACACCTGGATTGTCATAGAGATAATATACCCCAGATTTAGCAAGACCATTAACTCCTATGCTTATAAGTTCACCTATCTTCCCATAAGAGAACTAAATTTATAACCCAAGTCCAGGAGGTTCACCGAACTAGAGTTCATAGAGTCCTAACTATTCCCCCAGAGATTCATAAATATCTAATTAGCATTCACCAAGATCACCTCACTATCCTAGCCATCAAAATAGTCCAAGTTATAGGAGTAGTGAAAGGAACTCAGGAAATAGATCGGCAAGTCCTATGGGTAGTGGATAGCATAGGTAAAAAATAATTTTATAGTAAGTCCTCGTTATGAAACATATTCATCTCCTTCAAATACTGGTTCAGGTGCAAGAGCAACGGGCAGTCCTAACTCTCCAGGACATTAAATAAGTCCCTATTATGGAAGAAAGGATGAATAGAAATATGAGGAGGATTAATGATATATTATTAAATATTCAGTTAACAGCAAAAATAATAATGAAGTCCTATTCACCATTTAGAAAAGTCTTGCTACCACAATAACAAACTTATATTAAGCTATAATAAAAAGTACTGCAATCACCTAGAGATTTGAAGGAAATATAAATCAATAGCGAACAAAGATATCATAGCGAGAATCTATAAGTAAAATATATAGATTAATCTCACTAGCATGTTATAATAGAATAGAGGTTTGTTTAACTGTTAGAGGAAAATAAAAACCTTACAAGAAAGTTGAAGGAGACATTCATTGAGTAGGCTAATTTTAGAGAGAAAGCCACTAATTTGGAATTAGAGGTTACTGCTCTGTAAGGAATAGCGAAATAAAATATAGCACTTAAGGAACTTAATGAGTTGAAGGCTAAGGAATATCAAAAATTAGAGAAAGAAAATGAGCATCTAAAATAATAGGTAGAGGGACACATAAGATCAGCCTCCAAGAATAAATCATTATATGATTAAAATATAAATAACCTATTATTAGAGTTGAGTTAGGCTAAATAAGTGAACGAGTAGTTGGAGTAAAGGATATAATTGGAATTTCAGAAATCACAAATTAGTTTTTCTGGTTCGAAGAATTAATTTAGTAAGGATAAATAAATTGAGCAATTGGAAAATAATCTTGAAATATTAACGCAACAATATGAGAATGTTAAACAACAGCTATAGGAGAGACAATCAAGAAAGAGGTAGGAGGGAGACTCTGTAAAAATATAGATGCTGATTGATGAAATTGAGAGATTGAACAATTTAATAAACTAGAGGAATGAGGAAGTTTAGAGTTAGAGAAAGTTGGTGGATTCGGCTACCGAGTATGTTTAGCAATTGATGGAGGAGAATAAGAGATTGAAATAAAAATGATTACTTTTTTTATTAATATATGCGAATTTATATAAGTCGAGCTGTAGATTTATACCTTTCTGAATTCTTGGACATTTTCGATTCTTCAGGATAATCGATACTAGTTGGATATGCTTTGGCGACTATTGAGAGTATTTAAATGCTGTCTTACATGTCCAACATGCCAGACTACACCATCAAAGATCCCTTTATCAATTAATTCATATCTCGGATACTGAATGGATTTAAGTATTTATAATTAAGCATAATTTAGATTATATGGGATAGTAGGAGATACCTTTGATATAAGAATCCTTTTTATGATGATTGTAACACTAATTGACTTGTTTATAATTGGAAATGTGATTGTTTTACTCATTTACATGCAAAGTAGTAAGGCCTCACTCATCAAACCCATTTCCCTCACTTCAAAAGTCAAATAAGAGATTTTTTTAACTTCATGGTTCAAATATTTAAAAATCGTTATATCATTTCATTTACAGACATATTATGAGATTTTGAGAATACCAATAATATTTTGTAGCTTAAGTTGTATGAAAGACATTGTTATGGGTAATATTTTATATTTATAAAAATTAAATTTATTAGGTGATATGAATTCTAACTTTTTTAATTCTTACATTATATTAATTTGCATTTTGTCAACAATTATTGCATTAATAATTTCGCTATTTATAATTTTTCATTCAACAGAGTACAGATTTAGGAAATATAATATACTTGGTAAAAGCGCTAGTCGTCAAATTTTAATTTCATTTGTTTTAGACACGAGGTAATCAACTATGAAATAATAATAGTTTACTCTTTGTTAGTGCCACAACATACCAATCATTGACAATCGGTTTTGGAATCTTGCATAACTTAGTTTTAATATACTACCACATTACAGAAAAGCTATACATCCATCAGAACCTTTCAGCTTATCTAACTAATTTATATCTAGCCTTCCTAATATATCAGTCAAATCTAGTTTTTAATTATTTAGATGTTATTGATTATAATGCGTTATACTATATTTGGTTTGCCTACCCTATGATATACAGGATTGCCAAGCATCTCTCTTCAAATCATTTTAAAGTTTTTTAAAGGAAAAGTGATTCATAATAGATTAGATACTTATATTTTATTTTTAAAACACTTATCTAATCTAAAATTAAATAGATGGCTCCTGAACCATAAAAAGCCTTATTTATATATTCATATATAAATGGACATATTTAATTTTGTAAATTGAAAAGAGACAGGATGAAATAGAAATCAATAACAATCAAAAGTACTTGTTTTTGTGACGACTTCATAAGTTAACACCAAACGATCAGCTTTGATAACTTTGCTCAGATGAAATTGCTTTATAAGGGTCTTATTACATAGTACTTAGAGGATTAGTCGCTTCTCTAATTCAGTCTTAATAATACTGCGAATTTCAATTATTTATATTCACTGATATAAATTAAAAAGACACCAACATAGGCATTATATGAAATATTAAGAATGAAAAGATTAAAAAAGAAAGAATTTTCATTAACTAATTAATTCTAGATGAGAAGAATCTTAAAGTTCTCTCTAATTGAATTCGAGAAATTAATTAAGAAAAATGATTTAAGGAATTAGAATTTTAACTTCTCTGATGTGTATAAATTTGAAGAATCCATATTTTAAATTAAACTTAATATCATTGATTTAGTAATTATGTACAAAGATTGGATAGGAATTATATTGTAATCTAAAATTGATTCATAATAATTACTTAAAGTTGGGTAAACTTTAATTTAATCTATCGCATAAATTGAATAGTAATTATAGCAAATATTTTACTAAAATCCTTACTCAGAGGAGTGTGACACCATTTATAACTTATTCTAAAAGTTTATCAACTTCAATAAGTCTAGAGAAAAGATTCATACTAGAGATGGGAGGCGTTTTGCATAATTTCAGTAAACAATGGATAAGTAAATTTATGATAGAGATAATTGTGTGATACAAATTACTTTGCTCTAACCAAGGGGAACCATAATAAAATCAACTAGGATGTTTGCAAAATACCTAGGATACAATGATGAGGAAATAGTGGATTAAAATATAAAGAAATTCATGCCATCCATCATAGCTGCAGATCATGATTTATATCTCAACAACTTTGTTGAGAGAGGGAGAATCAATATCGTTAAGAAAGATAAAAGATTAATATTAGCTAAACATAAGTCAGGATTCTTATGTCCTTTAAATGTAAGACTTAAATTAGAGGTTGGAATAGATGAGTTTGGCTCAAGTGCATTGATTTCGCCATGGAGTGAAAATTATGCCTACGTATTGTTGAATGAGAAAGGAGGACTAGAAGAAATAAGTTAGAATTTGTTTGAGGATGTCTTTCTAAAGCAGTTTTAGATTAGTATTCAACAATTTCAAAGGAATAGATTTTTTATTCTTTATTCCTGATATGGCAAATTAATGGGCTTAATTCTTTGATGATGATATTGAGTAATTAGACAAGAAAGTTGATATTCTCCTCTATATACCATTGGTGTAAATGAAAGCTTAAAACTCCCCCAATGGGTATAAATCTACTAAAAGATTTATATAAAACTAAATTTTTAATAGTATTGATTAATTTCCTGAAAAGATAACTGTATATTCTGCATAGATTCGAATTTTTAGTTAGCTTACAATTAATTTAAAGTAATATAAAATTTCTATTTTAGGTTAATTATATTAGAATTCTAATAAATAAAGATCAACCATTCATAAAAAATAAGCTTCTAAGTGATGAAACAACTAAAATCTAGAACACAGTAACTATAATTAACAATGTCAAACAGTTATCATAGTATCAGTTAAAAAGAGACTTTCATTCCCTTAAGGATAGAGAAATATGATAATCCTTCAATTTTTTTGTAGAAAAGGATACAATATGATAATTAGTAAATTATGTAAAAAGAGGATGAATATGACTTGGAAGAATTTATAATATATGAGGATGATTAAATGATAGATGATTAAAAACTAAAATTTTAATCTGTTAACTTGACAAATAGCAATTAATAGTAACTAAACTCGGCTCCTTTTAGGGATGACTTAATTTAAGAATTAGAATCAGAAAAACTATTATTAAAATACAAAGGTGAAGAGATTACTCATACTGTGAGTCGTATGAAAAAGTCAGGTCATTATAGATAGCATATCAATATCAATCAAGCTGAATCCATTGGCAAACAATCAAGTGGAAATTAATCTTATGTGAAAAGATACTTGAAAGAAACTATTTTATAGTAAGGCAATATGAGATCATATTAAATATAATTACTACTATTGCTAATCCTTATAATTGGAATTAATATATTTGATTTCTCAATAATCTTCATAGATATTAAGGTAATAAATTATCATTATAAAGTCTTTAGAAAATAAGTAATAAATTGGCAGTCTGCCTTTCAAAATCGCTTACTTTTACTACGAATTTATAACAAGCACGCTACTTTATGATGTGTCATATTTTGACTTCAAATAATTGAGGAGTATTTCGTTTAATTATATTCAAAATAATATCTAATATATTGATTAAGTAAGCTAATACATGTCATATATGGATGCTTAAGATCCAACATTCAAATAAGAAGTTATTAACATAATGAATTATATGTCATTAATCAAAGATTCAGATTATAGGTATTTGATCTATATAATGCAATAGCATAGAATATGAGACACACATGGAGTTTAAAGAATATCTAGATGTATCTGCAGATAAAATATTTCATAATAATCCAACTAATCAAATAATAGATTACAGATATTTGTAAATAATTTATTTAATAGTAGTTTATTAATTGAATTAGGCTGTATTTTTGGAAGTTTAGGTTATTTTTTATATATTATACTTTCTATCACACGAAACAGAAACAGGGTGTTTAAAATATTTACAACATTCGATAGCAAGGTTATTTAAGAGTTGTTGAATATATTTGCCACATTATAAATTTAAATCAATACAAACAAGTTCAAAAAGAATGAAACGGATGAAGAAAATTTTGAAAATACCATGTTAAGACAAATACAAAAGTCTCAAACTATCATATTTGTGAAGGGGATGAATAAGGTTGGAAGATAGATATTGCATAAATGTATTAAATATATTGAATAATAGAAAATAATTAATAGATGATTATTGATGTTGGAATTATGATATTTATTTTATTGGGTTTTATTTTCTATGTTTGTTTCATATTTACCTATTATCAAATAATAACTTCCCAAATTAAAAATGATTATACTTAAAAAATTACATTTTTGGAAGCCTATATTGATGTGGCGGATGCATTTTGTTAGAGATAACTAATTATAAGTGAGTTTGATGAATCATTATAATCCTTGTATAATGAAAATCTAAAAGAGATTGATGAAAATCTAGATTTCATAAATTAAAAACTACAAAAGTATTAGTAAAACGATAATTAACTTATTTATAATATCTTTGCTATAAATTTCTGCTCAAACATCAAATATTTGTAAAATTTAATAAATATTTTAATAGGCCACAAGAACCATAAGAATATTCTAATTTATTTAATGTCTCAGAATGTGAATAATATAGCGAATTAACCAAGGGTTTAACAGTCTCTACTTAATATATATATTCAGAACATTTACAATTATATTAATAGATATAGACGAATAAAACTACAAGAGATTTATTAATTAAAATCTTCACTAATAAAGACTTATAGATGATAAGACTATATGAAAGTTATGGGATCTTATAAATAGCCAATTATTTGGGCGATACTATTTCCAACTTAATAGATTAGTTTATCTTAAATGTACTTGCATTGCTATTAATTTCCTTCATTTTGAACATAATTTCTTACTTGTGTTTGTTATACATACTGAATAAGTCAATTGATGAATTTCAATAAGCAAAATAGATATTAGGATTGATTCCTTTTCAAAAACTATTAGAAAATGCCTATTTGGTTAGTTTTATATAATCAGAGATTAGAAAATGATAATTTATAGATTTATTTTATATTTTTACTTTTAATTATATAATGTTTAATAAAGAGCAGTTCTTTAAATAGAAGTATAATTTAGAACAGAGATAGAAAATATGGCAAGAGCACATAATCAAGCACCCTAATGCTATACTGATAATATTGAATGAAATTAATGAGAAGTCCTTCAAGATGTAAGAAATATTAAAATCTATAGAACATATTCATCGATTAATGAAATATTCATAAACTTTAAGATAGGTTTATAGAGTAATAAACGATTTCAAGCATCATTACTATGCATTAAGAATAAGGTTCCATTAGCGAGTAATTGATTTTGCATAATTTTTGAAAAAGATGCAAATATGTCAGACATTTACGAAAAAGACAAAGATGAGGACGGGTTTTTATATATAGATATATATCATTAAGAAGCTTTTGGATCATGATTCATACAATTTATGTGCCCATACTCCAAACAATATAAACATCTTGTACACTCTAAATCCTCATTTAAACAATCAAATACTAAATTTGTCTGCTCCTCTGGTCTATAACAATATTCCTCCTTATGAAACACACTCAGACAATAAACACAATATCTGACATAAAAATTTGGACATCTTGTTGATAAATGTCCATGTTCTCTAGTTTATGTGATAATATCGTTTTCTCATAGGCTCAAAGTAATCTCTTTTCTTATATTCATCCTTCTCATTTGTATATTCAATGGCTTCTAAAGTTCGAGGTGGTGGTTTGTTAATATCGACTAATTTCTTATATAAGCCTTATTCAGATATTTACTTTTAGATATCCTCACTTAAGTATGTGAAATTCAATCCATCAAGATGTCTCATCAAATAACCATCAGCTAAATAATAAAATATATTACATATATATGGCTGCAATTCTTCAATAAACTCTTAAATTTCATCTTCAGAATCATCATATTACATAAAATTTTATAAAATAATAAAAATATGGATAATAAAAGTAAAGCCAGTTCTAAATCGAGAAGAGAGAATGGAGGTTTTTTATAAATTCAATATTTAGAGGAACTTAGTTTGAAGGGAGTGTCACTTTTTAAATTGGATGTCAATTATGATCATTTGAAACAGTTTCTTGAAGGTATTTAGAGTGATGTTGATCATCATACAGAGGATATAGAATACTTGAAGAAATTAGTAGGTCCAAATGATATCATTCAAATGGTATAATTTATTTTAAATTAATCTTAAAATAGTTAATTGAATAATACCATCTCATTGCAGATTCCTTGTAATTTAGTGACAAAGATATGGAGAAGGAAACCTCAGGAGCGTTATAAAATTACTTAACCTAAATACAAGGAAAATAATTGAGAGGTGGACCTATTGAGAAAACTGTAATCGATTTAAGAGGAAAATTGTTTTCAGTTATAAATGTTCTTCAAAGTTTATATAGAGAGAAGAAGGTATTATTATTTAGACTAACTAATTAAAAAGAGATAAGATCAAAGGATAACTAAACTTGAATAGGATATGCTAACTAAATTTGATACTAAAGATTGTAAGGAAAAAATGAGAAAACAGAAGAACGCTCTTGAAACTTAAATTGAAGAACTATAAAGAACCAACAGGAATGATATTGATATAGTGGAAAAAAAACTAAACCAAGATATTGCTAAATTTTAAGAGAGTGTTAGAGAGGTTGAAAGGTAATTTATAAATATTTATAAAAAAGAAAAACTTTATGGAAAATTCAGGATTGTTAAGATCTATTAACAAAGAGGATCAATGAAGAATTTGTGATTGAAGCAGTAAGAGCTCTGGAGGATAAACTCATGAAAGAGGTAAATTAAATATCTCTATTAAGATTGCTTAAACTTAAAGTGGAGAATAAAATTTGAAGTTTTAACAAGATATCTCATACTTGAGAAGTCTTATTAAAGGTTTAGATGACTAAATAGGGGACAAATAATTAAAATTAAAATAATAACTAAATGATTTATAGGATTAAATGAGAGCTAAATTTTCAAATTTTGATAAAATGACTGAATAGACAAGATTGTAAGGAGATAAAATAGCAGACATTAATAGTAGACTAGCTTCTGCAATTAGTAGATTAGATGTCTAACATCAAATTGATGCTTAACGATAAAAAGTTAAATAACTTGAGGACTAAATTAATTAGTTGAATGAAGAAAATCGATAAAGAGTAGAAGCTTTGAAAGATATGAATTTGAATGCTGATAATTTTGCTTATCTACTCTCTAAAATTGATCCTCATAAAATATGTTCTCTTGAAGCAGATGTCAAAAAACTAGAAGAATAAACTATTAGAAATAATGTTCATTGGGAAACCTTGGATCAAGAATTTAAAACTAGATTTGATAGTTTTACTTTCTTTTAACAACTATATCAAAATTAGAATACACAATAGAAAGAAAAGGATTATGTAACAAGAGACGAATTAAATAGAATTTTACTTGAATCACAAAATAAGGGTTAATTGGAGGAAGATAAATTTAAGAAACTTTAAAAAGATTTAGCTGATATGAGTGCAAAGGTAGAGAATGCCAATGAGATTGAGAGAAGAATGACAAGAATATTCAGGGACTTGGATATCAATAATTTAGTAAAACAAGTTAAGCTTAAGGCTGGAGAGGAAGAGATGAGAAAGGAATTGATGATATTAGAAAATAAAATAGCTCAAGCCTAAGAAACCTTATCATTATTGAGGAGGGAAATAGATTAATTGTAAGTTCAAATGAAAAAGAGTCCATCAGGTGTTTAGACATCAATCTCACCAGCAACTGATTAGGTAATTGGAATTAACACGAAAAAACTATATCCAATAAACTGTTTGTCATGTTAAATTAACCCATCTGGCCAATAGAGGGTAAATATAAATTATATTTTAACAGGTTAAAGGAAATGATGGAAAGTATTATTAGGCAGATTTTAAGAGATATGACAATTTTTAGGAATATGTCTTAGAAGATTAGAGTTAATTAACATATTAACAATAAGGGATACAAAGACCACAATCAGCAGTAGTAAATAAATCTATAAATGCTTAAAAAAGGCCTGTAAGTGCTAAAAAATGATAAAATAATATATATCAAATATCATCCTCATCAAAAGATAGTATAGTTGGCTTATTTAATTTTTTAATTGCTTGATCTAAACTCTATTTCTTTTGCTATGGTTTCACAGGAACAGGTTTGTGTTTTTAGTTTGCTTTCTCTAGTTACTCATCCTTATTCCTTTATTATTTTTCCCCTTTCTCCCCATTCTATTCATCAACTATTTAAGCATTATCAATATCATAATCTTCGTCATTATGCTTTGGTTCGTCCTATTTTACTTTTTTCTCTATTTTGTCACTAATATCGTAGTCTCTATTCCCATTGACTCTCATTCTAAATTATTCAATAAACTTGATGTGAGGTTTCTCGTACTCAACCTGGGTTTTCCTATCTTATTATTTTCTCATTTATATATAATGGAAATAATAAATTTGACTGAAAAATGTATATCGGAAATAATTGAATTATTCTCGGGGTAATCTAGCTAGAAATCATTATAAGCACATGCAGCACTACATTACATGCACCCCAAATATTAGGTGGCATTTGAAATGATTGAAAACTAAGTTTAAATTGAAAAGTATGTATCGGGAATTATAGTATATATTGTTCTCCAACCAGCTCCTCTTAGGAAACAAGGCATGAGGAAATTTAGAGTGCTTAAGGGCAAATAGTATGTGTGCAATTGTTATGAATTTCGAAATTGCCAAAAATAAAACAAGCTACTCTATTGTAGTCACATTCTAGCGGTGATGATGATGGAGAAAATACAAAATTTTGCGCTTATAAAAGAATTGTAAGATGAGGAGATTTTTACAATTCTAGATGATTATTTGAAATATGAATTATAGTGATTTAAGATCTCCCGATGTTTCTTATGGAAATGATGCTCTTACGCCACCTAACAAAATTGCCACAAACTTTATGTGGAGATCTTCTGCTAACTTGAAGACCCTATAATTGTAAGTCAAAGAAAGGGAGACTCTATAGAAGTGTGTCCATAAGATTAGACAATTTACCTAGGTTTTATTAAACGTCATATATCTTAGATAAAATAATACAACAATCTCTTACCTGCATAAATTTAGGTAATCGACGATCAATCATCAGAATTTTGTTAGCCTACCAATCAAAAACCGATGTCGAAAACTGAATCATAATTTGAGCATAAATATCAATAATCTAAAATAAACTTAGGGAAACTAAAGAGTTTGGTGATGAATTTGGTTGGCTTCACTAAGAAAAAGATGTATTACACTTTGAGACCAAGTAATCCATTTTTAATTTTTTGGAATATGTTGAAAGTCATGTTGATGGTTCATATATTTTTCATTTTCCCATTAAATGATAGTTTCGGTGATATATTTGTGGTCTTCCTTTCGGGATAGCTCCCGATTTTTGCATTTGAATGGATTTATTTAGTAACATTATTCATAATCTAGATGATTGATTTGGCAGTTCGATTCAATGTGTAGATCTACAAAAATGGGGAACTTATCACATCATATAAGGAGATTGCTAAGTATTATATTAAGAGCGGATTCTTTGTAGATGTACTGGGTCTGATAGGATTTACATTTTTTTTATTTTATGATAGGTATGGATTGCGCTACTTGTTCTTCTTGAAATTCCCTGAATTGAAGAAGCTCTTGAAATTTTTGATCAAAGAATTAGATGCACAAAATAATTTTAAGAACCATATTACGATTTTGAAACTATTATTGATAGTTGTAGTCGTATGCCATTTGATAGTATTGATTATAATATTAAAGAGTTGTGTCTGGATAGCTGTAGGCAGAGGATCCTCAGATAGAAGTTGGATTAAACAGAGGGGGATTCAAGATGACGATTGGTTGAATTAGTATATATGTGCATTCTATTTCTGCATATTAACTATGACAACTGTTGGATATGGGGACATAGTACCAGTTAACTAGTCTGAAATGGTTACATGTATAGCTATTATTTTGCTATCCAGTGGAATATTCGCATATACTCTTAATACAATTACTTAGGTTCTCAAAGATATAGATTATGATAAAAGTAGATTCAAGGAGGAATCACAATTAATAAATACATATATGTTATAAAAGGGAATTGATAGTGACTTATAGAGAAGAATATACTTGTAAATGTAACATTTATCATAGATATATGAAATAAATGCAAAGCTAACTACAAAGAGACAAATTAGAACATTAACAAAATGTCATTAATAAATTAAGCACATAGTTGCAATAAGAGCTGCATATGTAGGATAGGGGAAGTATGCTGCTTAAAGTTCCATTTTTAGTTAATAACTTCTCAGCAGGATTTATTAAAGATCTAATGTGGTCTGTAGAGGAACAGTATTTTCAAAATGATGAGATGATAATGTAATAGCAAGGTCTATATATGGTTTTCAAAGGGAATGTGGAGATTTTATGCCCACTATAAAAATCCATTAAATTCATAAATTCATTATAATCAGGTGATTACTACGGATTGAAATCCTTATTTTTAAGAGATGATCAGTTTAAATTGAAAAGCAAAGGATTTTCAGTCATTTACTTTATATCTACTGAAAATTTCATAAAGGCCCTAAAAAGCCATGCAGATTATGAAAGCTATTGCATGATCAGGGAATTGGTTTTACAAGAAAGCTACGATTATCTCTATATGTAGTGTGAGGTTTGTAAAAGGAATGGTCATGAAGCCTGTGATGATATCATATTTAAGCCTAATAAATCTAAGGTAATTGCAAAATCAAATCATTCTGAATATTAAGTGAGAAAGGCATTTAAGAGGAAATAGGTAAAATACACAATACAACGGAAATACTATGATAAGTAATTCTAGGAAGTAAGTTAAAAATATATTGCTGATAATAAAAGGGCAGTAAAAAGTAGTTTTTCTTTTGAGGAATCTGAAATGCTGAATGGCTAAAACTTTATCTAAAGCTCAGTCTAAAGATCTAACTCTGAATCTTTCCACTTTGATACTTCTCGCATTGAAGAGAGAAATATTACTGATAGTCCTATAAATCAGTACAGGATGTCTAAGTAGAGGAATAGTTCTGTATCTCGTAAAACTATAGTATTACCTACATATATATAAATGGGCTAGCTTGTGCAACGAAATTCTCGGGATAGTTTAGTTTTCAGTCCTAAAAAATAGACTCTAATACAGACACCCAAGTTGAATGAGTTTGTTGAGCAGAAGAAATCCACATAGTTGCCCATCACTGATTCTGAGGATACAAAAATAGAACTAGTGTTTGACTCGATGAAGATATTCAATCAGTTTTTCAAGTAGCACAACTATGATAGGGTGTTAAAGGATTTGGCACAACGCCAAAGAACTCAAAGGAAATTTAGAAAATTACATCCTTTAATATTATGATTTATAGTTATCATTAGACATCTAATTAAATTACATCTCCGAGGAATCTTGACATTCAAGTTATGCTACCCAAGGATCAGCCTATAAAGGCTAGTCAAAAAATCTTTAAAAACAAAGATACCATAAGGAGATGTGTTAAGAAAATGAAGAACTATACTTAAATTAAAACCATTGATGATTATAACATTTAGTAACTCGAAGCTATTGATGATCATGGATCTAAATATTCATAGGATAAACATATAAATTTTGCGCAAACATTTTTAGAATCCCAATATTTTCAATATAGATAGTAGAATTTTAACTTGAAATCTCTTGTGATGAAATTAGTTGCAGGATTAAAAAAGAATCGCATAAATAGCGTGAAACCAAGTAATCCGCTCATAATCGTGTGGAATCTTTTGAAATTTCTCTTAGTTATCCACATTTTGTACATATTTCCCCTAAGTGATGCATTTGGGTATGAGATTGAAGAATTTCTAGATTTATAAAATGGATTCTATATAGTTGAATTGTGTATCCTTATCGTAGATCTATTGATGAGATTCAACGTTCAAATATATGGCGATGGAGGTGTACTCATTACGAGATAAAAAGAAATTATAATTCAATATCTAAAATCGGGTTTCATAGTTGATTTTGGAGGGATTGTTGGCTTTATATTTTTTATGATTTATGAGACTGGCTATGTCAAATACTTATGCTTCATGAAAATTCCTGAGTTGAATAAATTCTTTAAGTATGTCAGAAGTGAGTTAGATCCTCAATAAAGATTCAAAAACTACCTATTATTGATTAAGTTGTTTCTTACTGTAATTATTTTAGCACATCTTATTGCATGCGTTTGGATTGCCGTTGGAAAAATGGTAGAATAAAATAATTGGATCCTTGTTAGAGGATTAATTGATAGACATTGGTTTGAATTATACTTAAATGCGTTATATTATGCTATAACTACTATGACTACAGTTGGCTATGGTGATATATCAGCTTAAAATGTGTATGAGGTTGCAGTTGCAATTTGTGCAATTTTATTATCATCATTTGTATTTGCCTATGTTCTAAATACAATAACTATTATTTTGAAGGATCTTGATCATGATCAAAGTTAATATAAACACGACTTGAGAAAAATGCAAAGTTACTTGATCAAAAAAGGTATAGGAGGAGATCTTAAGAAGAAAGTTGAAAAGTATTATTATTTTTTAATAATAGTCATTTAAAATTAGCATGGAAGGAAGGTCCATCAGCATCTGAATAAAGGGTATTTAAGTAACTGTCAGCTAATTTATAAAAAGAAATCGAATAATAAGATAAAGGTTCAATGTTACTTAAGATACCATTCTTAGCTAAATATTTCTCTTTAGATTTTCTAAAGGAAAGTTCGAGTTATGTCTAAGAAATCAATTATCAGCCTTCTGAACCTGTGCAGTTAGGTCAAGGAATATTCATAGTATATAAGGGAGCTTTGCAATTAGCCGCTAATTTTGCTTCACGTTAACAATATTTATGCAGTCTATAATAGGGTGATTATGGAGGCATCAATAGTATATTTTTGCAGGATTTTGGAAAACAGAAATATAAAATAATTAGTGAAAGATTTTCGATAATTTATTATTTGTCTAAAGATAACTTTTTAAAAGCATTAAAAAATCAAGATTTAGAGAAATTTCATTATATTAAAGATAGATATTTAAAGAACAACAATGATCTGCTTGATATGAAATGCAAGTTGTGCCATAATGTTGGCCATGAGCCTTGTTAGTAATTATCATATCATCCAAACAAAGAATTGATATTAGCAAAATATTTATACAATGAGGAAGCGACTCGAAAGTTATTCTAAAGAAAACGAAAGAGATCTAGATTGTTTAGAAACCTGAATAGGATTCAAGCATCAGTGCATATAATGTTTCGTTAAGGTAGGAAAACAATAGCTCAAATATCTGAGGCGAGTGATGAATCATATACAGTATATTCAAAATATAAAAGTCATCCTCCTAATCAGTTGATCTAGATAAACATCTATTGGAAGAGAATAAATAGCCAATCGAACTCATTTACAGGCAGAGGTCAGGTTCCCCAGCAGCGAGATCGAATTTGAAGAAAAGAACGTCAATTATAACCATACTCAGTTAATTGGCTTATACCTAAAAATCTGCCCTATTCGATTAATATGAAATAATAGAAGGGTTTGAGGTGATGAAAAAATACAAAAACTACTACCCTTAATTCAACTACGATTAAGTACTAAAAAACATTTCTCTCATGAGGAAAAAGAAACTTCGTCCGTATTACAAGTAAGAAGATAAATATGTGCCATCTCCTTGAATTAAGATTAAATATATTATAATAAATATATAAAATTAATAAAAGAGAAAACAAAATTTATTAATGTAGTATTCATTTTACATGAACTTTAGATAGATCTCCTCCAAATTAAATGTATTGTCTACAAGCCTATCTTAAGTTACCAAACCATCCAAATGGACCTTTTTGACTAGCATGATTTACTAGAAACTTAGGAATAGATCCTTTAACATCGTTATTTGATATGAAAGAGATCTTGGTTCCTTCAGGAATATTTTCAAATATATATCCTATGTTAGATACCATATTTTACCACTAACTTCTGTATATGCTCGTACTCTCTTTTTAGTATGTTGTACCTCTGGTAGCTCAGTTGAGTAAAATAATAAACAAATTTGATCCTTCTCAGGAAAATCCTTTCTTAGTATTCTTCTTTATAACCATTCTCTTGTATCTACGACGTGTAATGGAGCATCAACATAATAATACATGACATCTATGTTCTCAGCCTCATGCTTAACAATTTCGAATCCTTACATTATTTTATCCCTATGAAATATAAATTAAATAATACCATTTTATTCTAAAAGGCCTATCATAGACAGCTCTAAACACAATATCTTTATCAACTCCTCTAATAAGGGCATGTCCCTTCAAAAAAACACTCTAAGATCCAGGTTTCATTGTCTTATATATGTATATGTCATCTTTTTTGGTAACATTTTCCCATAATTCTACTGGTTCTTTATAATATTCATAAAATATTTGAAATTTTTTTATTGTTTCTTGATCATATATAGGTTGAGGAGCTGCTTCCTAAAATTGCTCAATAAGTTGAACTGACTATTTTTGAGGCGACTAAACTGATGGTCTTTTTTATTTATCAATCATAAGAGATTTTTCTGGTTCTAGTAAAATATAAATGTTCTAGATATCATTTAAGGGTAATTATAGATTACAAAGTTAGTCTTCATCACCAGGACGAGAAACCAACTTAGTCAGAAAAACTCTGTTTGGATGCTGTTTGATATTAAGTTTGATTTCTGAACCCATTTTCTTAAGGCTTCTACTGCTAGAACTTTTTTACTATTTCTCCTGTTGCTAATTTTCAATATCATATTCAACCAACTCAACTTCATTTTTCATATTATTTTCCTCACTTGCTTAGTCACTCTATAATCTTTCCTCTTCCTCAATTATAATAACCATGTCATTTCTAAGAGCATCTTGCTTTTTAATGATACTTTAATTAATTTATCTCTCTAATTATTCTATATCTCTAAAGTTTTGAGCTTTGATGTATTCTTGAAGGTTTTTTGGTTTTACCTTAACTTTCAATCTTTCAGCTAACATTCTAATATAACTCAAAGACATTTAAGGATCTGGAAATTATTGAGTAATATTTAAAATATCAGATTGGACTAAAAATTTTTTTGTTTCCTCCGTCAACGCTACCTAATAAAATTATATAAGATAAATACGATTTATTTTATTTTGACTTCCTCGAACAAAGCTACCATCGGTCTATGTACATTATCGATGTGCTTCAGTAAGATAACTTCAATTTCATTTCTAAAGGTTTCAAACGGATGGTCTTGTTCCTCATTCATCTCTTTAAGTAATTTCAATAGTCTCTGAGATATTCTTAAGGATAACAACAAGGCATATTAGATATTTTCTTGTTTAAAAATTTCTACAGTTTTATTAAGCAAATGTTTTGTGTATTTTTCATGTTTAGGAGAGAACTTCTTGAGATGTAGGGCTGGCTTGAGTTCCAGCATTAATTTTTCAGCTATAAATCTAACAAGATTGAGATTGTAAATGTATTTTTTTCCCCTTATTCTCGCCCACTTAATGTAGCATCTTATTCTAATTTCAAAAATGTCGAATTCTTCCAACTAGTTGTTTTATTTGAGTCGCTTTTTGATTCTTTTACCTGCATAGCGGCCTAGGAGTATGCCTAGGACTCCTCCTGCAAGTAATCCAATTATAGTAAATCCTAAAGCAACGAAGCCTAGTACTCCAATCAAGGCACAACCTATGATAGAACTAAAATTAATGATTTAAAAATTACCCGAAGTTTCGTCTATCGAGTTGATCGCATTCATCTAATGCTGTACCAAATTCCTAGAGCTGATCCTCACAAAGGAAAATTTGAGGAACATAAAGATGGTTTTTCATAATAAAATTGATATACTCCTCCTCAGTTTTTATGGCTGGATTGAACTCAATACCAATAAGTTAAGCTTTGTCTTAAGTGTGCCTAAATTGTTTAATATCTTATTTATTCTAGTAAAGTTCAACTTTCTTCTCTAAGATCTATCTCTCAGCCTCCCAATCTATAGTTATGGTTTGTTTCGAAGCTATTTGTTTAGTCTTCCTTATGAATGAATCTAAAGAATAATTCATTTATATAAAATAATATTATTTTATCGGTAATTCAAAATCACTATTCATCACCAGTTGAAGGATCTTAAGCTTGGATTGGTAGTTCTTCCTCAGGGTCCTCTTCCTCCTCCTATTCGTCTTCCTCAAGTATGTTTGGGTCAATTCCTAATTAGGGCAATTTATTTTTAAAAAGATCCTTAATTTAGGCCAATTATTCTTTGATTTTTTTATTTTCCTCAACAATCACTTCCTTTTGATGTTGTTACTAATCAACAAATTCCTTAAATTTTTAGATAAGAAGATCCTTTTTTTGAATCTCAGCCTAAAGCTTTTTCTCCTTCTAGATAAGTTAAAACAATTATTATTCCTTCTCTTAGAATGCTTTTTTCTTTATTTCTAATCTATCAATAGAGGCTCTCCTATAATTTATATATATTACTATTTTTGTTCATTAACTTTATTTTTCAATTCTTCAATCATATCTTAAATCTAATATTGCTTGGTTGTTTCAACAAATTCTTTGTATTAATCTTACTTCACTTTTAAAACCCTATCAATCTCTTAGATTTTAAGTTGGTACTCTGCATCAAGTTAATTAGATAATTTTGAGAGTTTTTATTCCGATATTTCAAGTTACATTCTTGCCTATTATTCTTATTGGGATAGTTGCTCTAACTCGTCTTTCTAAGATAGGTTTGATCCTCCAAGGTCATTTAAGGCTTTAGAATCTTATCTTGAAGTTCTTGACGTTCTTGCAAAATTTTATGATGATGGTGTAAAGACTTTCGATTTTGAGAGCCTTAAATCTGTTGATGTAATCAGGTCCTATGGCTTAAATTGCTGTGTTTTGAAATCATTTGAATATCTATAATTCATAGTATTAAATATATATTATTCATCTAGCTAAACCTTTAACAACTATTAAGCTATTTACACCAGTTATGATTCTTTACTCTTTATCGAAAAATCCTTGAAAGTATTTCATTTACTCTTTAAGAACCCTCTATTTCTTCTTGAACGTCGGTTATTTTACAGGAACATATAACTATATGTTTGCTTCCTTTAGTATTTCCTTAAGAACAAATGATTGCGCTCTTTTTTTTCTATTTTCTTAATGTGAATCGCATCTAGATTCAATCTTTCTTATTCTGAAAGAGGTGTCAATAGTTGTCTTCTGTGAAACATTTGGCTTCAAGGCCTTAGGTGTCTATTTCCAATATTCAAGATCACAATTAGATATTTCTTGTAATGAGTCCTATGCCTTTTTCTCTAATTTAGATCGCTTTGGTGATTGGTTTAGTTTAGTTAGGTACTCTGCATTTTCATCCAAATAATGTCTTCTCATTTTTTAACCGATTAATCAAAACAAAAACAAACAAAAAAAAGTAACAAAAAAAATTTTATTATTATTTTTATATGGCAGACGACAAATCACTATCATCGAGAAGGTAATAATCATATTAATATAGCTCATCGTCATCTAATAAGAGGAGCAGGTCAAGGAGTGGATCAAAGAATTCTAGAACTTCCCGAAACTCAAAAAAGAGAACAAATTTCAGAGGGAAAAAACAATATCGCAATAATGAGGGAAGACATGCAATATAGTTTCCAAATATGGATGGTCCTTTATTGGATTTTGAGGCTTTCTAGGAGCATTATTCAACATAGGATATAAATCAAGATAAACTCAGATTCTATTTTTCTGTTTATGAGAGGAAATATGAGAGCAGATAGAAGGAGCTATTCGTTGAAAATCATAGAGATGAGTAATGGATCTAGGATAAGTATAATCCTAAACATAGGAAATAATTTTTTGATGAGAGATGCGCTCAATCTCACTTGAAATTTGCAGCCTTCGTCAAATAATATAATTAGGGAGCATTTAATAAGTTGAACTTCACAATTAGTGAAGCCTAGTTGTTTGAACTTTGTGAATTGAATGATTATTACTATAATGATGAATAGGAATAGCCTTTTTGGGAATTCTACTTGAAAGAAGGTGTTGATACTTCAAAGTATTTTGTTTCAGACCCTAACTAATTTTGTTTGTTCATAAAAAGTGTTCCACTAGAATTGTCAAGAAATGACATCTTGTCAACAATATCCAAAATGGTTGGGTATGTCTCGCTTACGTTGTCAGAGCCCACAAAAGGATCTAGAATGGCTTGGGTTGAGTTCGATAGTGAGAAGTCCTGTCTGAACGTTTTGAGAGCATATGAAAATGGATTCAATATAAAAGATTATTCTGTTAACTTTCAGAGATAACAAGATAAGAGGAAGATTGTAAGAATTTTCAAAGCAGTTGATTAGAAGGAACTTGTCAAGGATCTATAAATATAGAGGGATCTGATTAAGACATTAGATAAAGAGAAGGGTATAACTGGAAATCCAATACTTGAAGGCCCAGTCAAAGATAGAGATGATCCTGCATTCAATAGGTAGCTGGACATCTAATCCCTTTATCTGAGAAAGGTTCATTCATACTGCTATTGGAGTGCAGGAGAATTCTCAGATTATAGATTACTAGTTTCAAAGGCTGGATATGTAATTATTATTTATAAATATAATTAGTTATTCCTGAGATTAGATGTGAAGAGGAACATTAAGCTGTAATGGTAGGAGATTATTCAATCGTTGGCATAGAAGAGAATCGATGATAAACCTGAACCCACATTATAAGAATTGGTTGATAATGAAATTGCTGCTAATGCTGCTAAATAGAAATCTAGCTCAAGTAAGCCAGGTGTGGTGCCTTGTTTGTATTGTAACAAGCAATTTGAGGGATAGAACTTCTTAATAAAACACATATCTGGAAAGCATCCATCAACTTATGAAGATGAAACTTAGAAATTGTCATAGCAAGTTATTGAATAATAGATGAATAATTTGTATAGGAAAGAAAGATAGTTCAAGGCGATAGTTCAGAAATAAATATTCAATGAGGGCAAAATTAATGAGGAGGAACTGAATGGAAAGAAGTAATTTTAATTTTATTATATTAGCATCCCACTTAATTTCATACCAAGATTGTCATCAAGAACCTATAAAGATTTGGATAGTATTGCTTAGGAAAAGACACAACATTCAATTGTAACATAACCAAGGGAAACAAAAGTGAATTATAATGATATTTGAATCAAATATGGACTTTCTTCTGCTATTAGAATTCGTCTTCCGAATTTTCCTCCTTTATATCATCGTCGTTTTCAGATGGACCATCAAAGATATCCCAAAGCTTATTTATGCTCATCTCCTTTCTATATTTATTCTAAAAAATAAAAAAAATATGAATAATATAAAATACCTTTTCCAGACCGATTAAAAATTTGGCCACCTAGATTGGGCTTAAAGTATTTCTCAATTCATCTATGAAATTCTCTAACTAAGATGTCTTTGTATATAATTGCTCTTTGATATCACAAAACTATTTTAACAAACTAATAATTATTTTAAAAAATATTTACTCTTCTAATTTATTTTTATCTGTTACAATTCTCCTTTAGGATTTTTTTATTTACTTTCTTTGTGCCTCAGTCACATCCATGTCTTTAAGAATATCAGCTGTCCATAATGTATTTTCAACTTCTTCACCAAATAGGTCTTTAGTATTGGAGGCACTCCATAACATATATCGTACGTGGATGGGAAAGCAAATGTCAAGAATTTGATTGAAAAAATAATTTGATGCATTTACTCGCTCCTTACCTCCTCCACCTACTCTAAATCTCATCGAGTCTAGTAGTAGATTTAATTCGTTGGGATCACCTGTCTTGAGGGAATTTTCTAACTTCTCATAAAGCTACTATCTTCCTAAAAAGAATCCTTGCAAATGTTAATTTTAACTCATCTTAGAAAAATAGCTGGCACTTGTTTTTAATATTCTCTTAGTTTTATCTAATTCTTCATTAAGTGATTTTACTCTATTTTCTAGAAGCTCAATGTATATCTTCTTCCTCTTTCTTGAGTTTCTAGCGCATTCTCTATTTCGAATGAGTTTGGCATTAGTGTTGTCTTCTCCGTCACCTAATGAACTTTTTGGCTCAATCATTTCATCCTCAAAAGGCTTCCCCTTTGGTTTAGACTAGAGGAGCTTGCTTTTGACTTACTCCTGGGACATGAGGGAGGTGATTTTATTGATGTATGTATTCTTAAGATTATTTTTGTAGGTGAACAAATCTTTTTCTTGGGCATCCAAAGTTTTCCTTCCTCGAGATTTCTTCTTAGGCTATTCTTATTAGGCAGGTTCCTCTATTTTAATCTCTTAAATATCCTCCATTAATGGGTACTAGTAGTAGAAATTGGGGTTGGATGAAACATGGGTCAGTGGATGCTGTTGTTATTGTTAATCCATCAATAGGTTTACGAAGATATCATTATCGACATACTCATAGATTGAGTTTTATTAATACATATGATTGATTTTAAAATATAAATATTAAATTATTATAAATGAATAAAGGTTATTTGAATCTGAATAGTGTGTGGTTTAGCAGATAGTATGAATTATAATAAAATATCAAGAGAACATCAATAACACGTCAGACGGTTATCAGGAATATAGAGAGAAAGAAGAAGCCCACAATTAAGTTTGAATGGAAGCCTTAATTATATGATCAATTCGAGGAAGAGGGAGTTGATGAAATGGCAAACTATATAGGATTAGAATTAAATGCTACTTTAGCGACTTAATCAAATTGAAAGGAGATAAGTGACGGTATCTAATAATGATAATAGCCTCCTAGTGTTTAAGGTACACCTAGAGGAAGAAAAAGACTCAGTGAAAATAAGAGTAGGATAGAGAGCGAAAATAGGAGGTTATCGAACAAATTATCTAACGTGTATTTATTGATTTTTATTATTCAAGGCAGAGTGGACTTAAAAATGACATGTTTAGAAACTCTTTTAGGTTACATAAAAGATATCAGTAAAATATGAAAAAGTTTATGGTTGAGGAAAATAAGGTCAAATTGAGAGTGGATGTATTTTTGGATAACTTTGAGAAGAAGAAGAGGAGTCATTCTGTGAATCTGAATCCTATTCATTCTAGATTCAATACTATCAATCGTACATTAAAATGATTATATTTTTACTAATATGGTTAACAAATCAAAAAAGCTATTATTATGGCTCAATAAAAAAGCAGCTACGTCCCAATCAAACATTTGAATACTAGTTCTTCAACATTTCAGGCATAACGTCAGTTGATTTATACTTTCCTGACCCACCCTATAGATTGGTGAATGATTCAGATTTATAATGTTATTGGTCTCTTTAACAATATGGGTTGTAGTAGATAGATTCGATTAAAATTGATGCTCAAGATTCTGATGATTCAGATTTGATTTGTTTAGGGCATTGTCTAGTTAGATAGGGATAATTTTTATATGGATAAAATACTATAGATTTGTAACATTCTAAACTTAATTCCTTACTACTATATTAAAGAGGACTCATTATATTTTATAATGATGAAGATGTTATTACTTATGATACTCTATAATAGAAAACAATGAATTAATAACATAATTATGACTTTAAGGGAGCCAAATTAGCAATAGAACATGATGATTATGTTTATATTTGTTCGAATGGAGTGTTGGTTTATAACTTATATAATCAACTAGTAGCTCAAATTTATCATCAAGCATATTATACCAAATAAGAACCTGGAAAATGTGAATGGATGGGCATTTCAGATGATTATTTGTTCTTAATAAATGAGAGAGTAGAAGTTTATGATATATCAGACATATTAAACATTACTTTGATAATAACATTAGATGTTGAAGGAGATTTATATGATCTCTATGAAAATTATTTTGCAGTGGCAAGGTTCAAATCAGATCAAATCCTATTAAGTGTCTTTAAATATATTGATTAAATTTCCCCCAGAACAACACTTAATTTCACTGTATTCACAGAAGGATACATGTTGAATGAATTCGATAGCAACAAATAACTAAAACTCAAATTTGTAAATAATGAAACACTATCAATGAGTAAAAAGGAACAAATAGCGTTCATATAATTAAAGAGTAGTCCTCATATGAAAATGAAGCATAATAACACATTAGCTGTTTTTTACCATTTTCTAACTCCTAATAACATAATTCATGTTTATAATGGTACTATATATTAAGTGGGTTCTGGAGCACTCAATATTTATAGATTGACTGAATATAGTTATAATTTAGTGTGTAATTCACCTCTCAAGCCATCCAAATATTTATACTATGGTGTTATGAGAAGTGAAGATAACTGTAGATAGGATTAAGAAGACATAAAATTTAAACCGTTATTAGAAAATGAGATTGACCCAAAAATATAATGTTATTATACATTTTAACTCTCTCTTTAAGTGTTGAAAAACCCAAGTAGCTTGACTAGAGACTAGAAGGCCTTAATTATAGTGTTATTCCTGATTCTGTTTATGGTCGGAATCAAAATAAATAATGATAGAAAGAAGAGCAAAATTATAAACAAATTAGAATAATTTGAATAATTGAATTTAAAGAGTACTTAAAGAGATACGGTAAGAATAACACATGATGATGATGAAAGAGATTACGCTAATAATTTGTGATATTATATAATCACACATCTTATTCTTCCTATGAATCCAATTTTTATATTAGGAAGTCTAACTTTTTATTTATTTAATCAAATTAGTTTCCTAGATCATCTTTATCAACACCTTCGATTGGGAACCAAGATGTGCTCTCATTTTATATTTTATCATATATCCAATATTCTAAACCAGTATATTCTGTGCTATCTTTATTTTACAAACAATAAAGGTAGAATACATAATTCCAAAGAAAATGTTTGGATTTAATATGATCCTCAAAATCTTCCTGATTCTTTTCCAATTTTTATCGGTCTGTACCACAAATAAAGCATTTGTTCTATTTATCATCTTCTATCATATCTCTCTCATCTCGTAATTCTAAAAATAAATATATATAGATTACATGCCATGGTATCAATCATAATACCTGATATCAAGTTTGTAAATAATAATCCGAAAAATACAAAATAGATTGTATCATAAATAAATTTCAAAGGATCCCAAGTTTTCATAGATGTACCAATAACTCCAGAAGTCATTAATGTTATCATGCATGAGATAATTGAATCACAAGGATCTTATGGCTGTTCTTCAGAATAAATATCATCCACATAATTACTAAAACCCACTATAGAAAATACAAATTGAAATAAAACTCCCAGTAAAGCAACCATAGTTAATTATTATACGTTATGAGATATTGCTTGAAATACATTCTTCAATATTGGTGAATATCCAAAAAGATAGAATAGATGTAATGAAAAATAATATGTTCTTTGAAGTGTTGCCACTAAGGTGATTGCAGTGTAACTTAAATATGATATAATGTCATCATTTGATAATACAGTAACTATGTTTTTAATTATTGAATAAATATATATGTAAGGTTTTGTAATTTAGAATGGCTCTTATTTCAATTTCTTGAATTCTAATGGAGCTCTACAAATTAAATAGAAGGTGCAAATAATTATGCTTAAAACCAATTGAATTCTGGATAATAAGTATAAAATGTATTCTTCCTTCTCATCAGTAATAAATTAAGATTATTTATCCTTAATTTAAACATAATATGCAATAACAATGTAAACATTTATGACTAAGGAAAGTAATAAGCTTATTGATTTCATAGAACTTATCCCCTAATGGGAAATAGGGATGATTTATTAATGTAATTTGAATCCATAGGCTATTTCGGAGAATATATTTTCTGATATTTCAATCAATGATATTAATTTCTCTCTTTATGTTTTTCTGGGAATTTCAAACATTAATATATCTCTAGTTTCATTACTTAAGTAATTAAACACTGGATGGAATGGGAAGAACACCATTTAGGGTGTTCCTCATAATATATCTCTATTTTTCTTAAATTTGATTAACAAAATTGCTAAATATCTCTTAATTATTCATCACTATCAAATTCATTCTAAAACTTACCCAGCCATTTCGATTATTTAACTTTATATTTTATTTTTTCGAATATAATGAATACATTTATCATTTATTAAATTTCTTATGAAAATTGTGGATCATTAATTACTATATCCTTTGATGAGACTATTCCCATGTTAGATACTATAGTTCTAACAAAGCCAACCAAGAAATTAGGATCTAATTTACCTTACAAATCATCATAGTTCTTCTAATCATTACCTTCAAGCACCAACATAATTGATTGTATAATTTTTCCTTATAATTCAAATAACTTTTCAACTTGGTCTTAAGTGTCTAACTCTCTTTATTTTTAAAATTATTTTTTTGTAAATAAATCGGACATAAAGCAGACATCCTCCAGAAAGGTAGATTTGCATAAGGTGACTTAATTCAACTAACAAGGCAATTGAATGACTTCATTGATGAAATCCACAATTTGTGATGTTATTTAAATTACATTTTTATTCAATATCTTTAGTTGTATTCTCAATTCTTTAGTGGCCATCTCTATAAAATTTATCGAATTGATATGAACTTACCCTTCCTTGTCTGATTACTCTCTGAGGTAATTCTTAAAATCAACATTATTGTTTTCACATAATAGTTGTAACATTCTAAAGGTACGGCATAAGATCTATCTACTGATTTATCTATTTTATTGTGACTCATGGCTTTCCATGGCAGATGGCAGAACTCTTTTTAGTGTCTCTGTTTGGTCATTAAAACTTGTTAAATTATCTAAATACACTATTGATAACAAATAGCTATAATTAAACAATTAATTACTTCTATTTTTATTTAAGCTATTTAGATTTCTTTAATTTGAAATTTTTAACAACGAATTTAGAAAATTTTGATATAATCTACTCTAGGTTTGACATCATAGAATTGTATTGATCTTATTTAAGTAAGGCGAGTAAGGCATTCTAACATTTTGTATTTCCACCTAACAATAAGGCATTTGCAAATACTAATAGTTAATTAAGTATTAATGGCTTGTCTTATTATTTGAACATATTAAAAATTAAACTAGCTGCACCACACTCCTCTAAAAAGTTTTGAACTTCTTCTATTTACTTTTTATAGGGACTCCAAAATTCAGGTGTCCATTCATCTATAGGAACCCTTAGATCCTAGTCTGGGTTCTTCTCAGATATCATTCTGACTAAAATTCTGAGGAAGAATATGGTAACATCATCATTCAGTTTATGAGTTATATTCATGTTTATCAGATTCTTTATGAATTCCTTAAGTGTTATTATTCCTCCAGGTACTAAATATGCTTTTTATGAAATTATGTCCACTTGATCAATTTATTAACACATTTCAAAGAATTCCTGATCTAAATAAACTTAGAATGATTAGTTTTCATTAAAGACATTAACAAGTTTTTAAATATTAATATTAAGCTCTTTATCATCATCATAGTGATCTATTGAACTTAGCTTTCTAAGAGATTTCAAGTGAAACATCTTCTTTAAATTGAATTGTAGTTTGGATACTTTCATTTATGATTCTGATAACTACAATTCTTATAAATGAAGTAATTTGTTGATTAGTAAATCAGTATCATCTAATTTAATATGATTAAATGTTTTTGGTTTAGAATCCTCATAAATAGGAGTTTTAGCAAGCTTAGGTGTAACAACCTCTACATGTACTACATTACCTGTTAGCATAGTTTCTATTCTTTGGAGGTCGATAACATTGAATTATTTGAAAATTAATTTAAATACATTAGTTAGCACTTAGCAAATGTTAGTAATATATCCACTCTTAAACCATAGCCTTTCAATTTAAACTAAACATCCTGCAATTTTAAACAATTTAACATGTAATCTATATAATGATAGATAAATACTTAAAATCTTTTCTATCCAACAATTCCTCCAATTCTATCAAAAATTCTTCATTCACGAAAATCAAATTTATTGAATAGAGAGTTTCTTGTAAACATGCAAAAATGTAAGAGAATAAATATTAAAACCTTATTCCATCCTGTATCTTAACATCTTTTATGTAAGGTTACTCCTTTGCTTTGATTATTGATTACAATTAATACAGAATAATCTAGGTTAGAAAATATATAATTTACATCTAAATCATAATCGACTATAAGTTGTGTCAGGTGATCTAATTCCCTATTATAATACAATCTATTAATATAGCTTCTAATGAAATGTTGTAAAGGCCATACATCATCATGATAACAATGTTTTAAGACTGAAAGCAGCGATTTATAGGGATGAAGTGACATACACTTTTCCATATTGATTGTATTTCTAATAATAAAAACATTATTTACTTGTCCTCTACCAATAAACTAAATATTTCAAAATATATGATCATATACATTAGTGGCCCCTAAATTACTAAAAGCTTAGTTTAATCGATTTTGGAATAACTTAGACTGTATTCTTTAATGAGATCAAAGAACTCTTACTCATCCCATAAATTTGAAGGCATATGTTTTGAAATTACATTTTTTGATTAAACCAAACTAAATTAAGCAGATTGTTAATTCAAAAATATCATGATGTTATCATACTGTCTATCCTGTAGTAGAGATAAAGTTATGAGTTAATTATATTTTATTACCTTGTTGTGGTCATACTAAATGACTCTTAATATATCTAATAATTTAGATTTTCTGAAATCATCAGAATCATATCTATTGACCTATTCGACTATACATTTAACCAATTTTTAGATTTCGCTTTCTTTGTATAGCAATTCTTTATTGTTATGAAATAACTCTCTTATGAAGTCTACACAACTAGTTGAAAATGTTAAATGCCAATATATCTAATCTAAAGGCCATTAAGTTTCAATTTAATTTATCGGATGGTTCCAGATGAATAATGTTAAAAATTTGTAAGACACATTTAATAATTTTTATAGTGGCTCAGTTAAATTCTATACATGAGTAATAAATTCCAATATTCCTAAATGTAAATTCTATGCCCTATATAATGATTAAGTCATTTTTTCATTTTCATCTCTTTCGGTGTAGGAGATTGTTAATTGTAATTCATTAGGTTGTCCATTATTATTCTTAAGAGTAGAGCATAAGTATTCTAATGGCTTTTATATTTCTTCAACCATATTCGAAATATCACTTTATTCATTTACATTATGTCTATTCAATATTTCGAGCTTTTATCTAATTTCTATTGACTTTACTGACAAATTGTAGACATTGTCCTATCTGCCAGATCTAATTACTACCTTTGATAAATTTTATATCAAATCTCTCCTCTATCCATTTATTTTACCCAATATTTGTAGAGATAAATCCACCATCAATGGGTTCTAATATAAACTCATTTCGACAAATATTAACAATATATTATATGAAAATTATTTGAATAGATCCCTGGCTTGGAGGAGCGATTGTAAATCAAATATCCATTATTAGACAGCATATGCATTCAAGTCTCTTACATCTTTAGTTTTCTTTAGAGTATTTGCAGCCTATTTGAAAAATAGATTTCTGGATGAATTAATTGGTTATTATTCTTGTTATAATGCAATATAATGAGTTAGTTTATTCATCACTACAGCTTTCAGTTTTTATAGATACCCTTAAGGCTATATTATTACAGATAATTCAGGTTCTTTTTAATTTAACTTTTCTTTTAGAATTGATACCGTTTTATTCACTCTTACATAGTTTTCTTATTCAAATATTGTTAAAACCAGTTAACCTGCTAAAAACTTACAGTCCATGATTAATTTGTTCTCTTCACTCATTCTTGTCATTCTAAATTTAGCCTTTTTAAAGCTTGACTCTTATTTCTCATCTTCATATTTCAAGAAGTCTTATTGACAGGAACACATTCTTAGAAGATCATGAAGGATGTTTTAGAGTGTTGTTATTGATTACCAAAATCCTAAAAACAGCCCTGATTTTATTATTTTCAACACTATAAGTAATATTCTGTTATAGACAGTGTTGTATGAAAAGTGTGAAAATTTAGATATAAATTTTTAAACATAAAGCATAACTTCTTTGACTTCAGCAGTAATTTCAACTGAATTGATGTCCTATGTTGAACATTTATCCCAATCAATCACCTTAGATATTAGATGAGTCTGATGCTTATAATTGTCGATATACGCTAGATGGATAAGTCTTAGAAAACATCCTGTTGCATTTTCTTCTTGAATTACTTAATCCTATATAAAAGCTAGTAAGATTGATAGAGGGATATTTTCAGAAATAAAATCTTGAGCTTGTTTATTTCTTGAATAACAAACATCTGACAATAATATAATGTATGATTAAAAGTATTTCCATGTTTAAAGCTAATCAGTATCATGGCTCTCCTAATAAAATTGTTTAACGGTCCTCCAATTTAGGTTGGCAATATCTATATGACTTTAAATTAGCACCTTACCATCAACAATTTAGAATTTGAAACTATACTGGATGATTTGCTTCTAAAGAATATTAAAAATATAATTTTAATTTTTGGGAATAGGTTTATGCTAACAAACACATACAGAGCTTAATATCTTTAAGAACTTTTCATGTGGATTATGTTAAAGCATTTCCACGACTTTATCTATTAGATCATCGGTTATAAATTTTTAAATAGCCTCCAAATTATCCATCAATAAATCTTTTAATGTGTCTTATACTCTTTGTTCATCAATTAAGATTGCTTAATTTAAAAATACTTCTAGCCATTACGATATGTAAAGCTTTAAATCCATATTATTCTAAATGAGTGTCTTGATTAATTCATAAATTTATTTAAATAATTTCTTAAACTTTCTCCTTTCATTTTTTACATCCAATCCATACAAGTTCTTATCAGCTATATTTGTCAATATCTTCATCAAGTATTGAGTTATATCTGTTTATTTAACGGCAAATTGTCTCACAGTTAGATCTTCTTCCAAAAATTAGATCAGATCCTAAATAATCTCTATTGTCTTTGAAATTTTCTCTGCATCGATGAATCTTAGCACATCTTCCATAGACATACTCATGATCTCACTGAATTCTTACAATTACATTTGTGCTGATATTAAGTATAATAAATTGTATTTCGACTTTGGAGGAATTTTTTTAACCTTAAAGGCATGCTAACTTTCACCAAAAAAAAATTATAACTTCTACTCTGCCGATTTAGAATCATTCCATTGATCTTCCTCAGAATTTGTCATCAAGGTGTATTTATCATTGTTTATGGTGACATAAGTGTTTTGTTTAACTTCATTTTCTCCTTATTTTGCCAACTTAATTTCCATATGTTAGCTCTATGCGATAATATAAGGCCTCAATATTGGCTTCCCATCGTAGGAAGAAAGAACTAATCCAGTTAAATAATGTCTTAAGACATATTCCTACAACCGTTTATCTATCTTGGTATCACTAAATATTCTAGGAGAACGTCCCTCTAGCACTGAAAATTTTGGATGCTCACTTCTGGTAAATCTCCTTTATGCTTCATATTTGGGAACTATTTCCCAAATCGCTCCTAGTGCAACACTGTCTTCGGAGTTCTTTATAATGTCTTATTATTTAGATGCTAAGCTAACTGAGGTACGGTCTGCTCTTAATTAACCCTAATTTTCACTGTATTGGAGAAAAATCAAATCATTGGGTTTTATCACTTTTGTTATTTAAGTGTATTAGAGTTTGAACTTCCATTGCAATTCAGTATCATTGATAACTAATTAATATTTTTCTGATTCTGAAACTTCATCATAACCATTCTCAATTTTAAGATATGTTAATCCGAATCGTTATTTCACATTAAATATTTTAACAGGCTCATCATAGTTGATGTTTTAGCCTTCTCTCTAATAAGTGTGATGAGGATTTATTCTAAATAAAGCATGACTTGTTGGATATGGTAGCAAATTAACGCAAAAGGCATCAGCAGCATGATTGGAACATTTATAAGTTCCTTACAAATAAAAGTTTGAATCCAAATGTCGAAATATAACTTCCTACCCAAATAGTACCTCTTCATCGGATTTACTTTGGACGTGAGACATATACTAATTTAACTCAGTTGCCATTCTTGCTTAAAGAATTTCCTTATTCTTTGGTTATTTGTGATACTCGTCATGAATTTCAAAGCTACCCTTTGGAAGTATCTCGAATAGTGAATCTCGAAAATTTGCCAATTTAACCAAAACTGAATATGTCTAGAAGAATGCATCTTTTGATGTAAAACTAATTATAAGGTGTTAAATACCCTTTAGCAGACACAAATCCACTGTCTCCGTGAATTCTAATTATTTATCCATATTTCAATTTTTCTGTCATATGAGGAAGATTAACCTTATTTTATATGAATTTTTATTATAAATTTCTAGATTATATAATTTTCAGAAATTCTTTAGCTTTGAGACATCTGTAAAATAACGTAATAGAGTTAAAATAACATAATAATATTCAATTATAATATTATATGATATATTTATCTTTTATAACATTTCATTTTAAGGTTAATATAAACCCTATTGCTTAATAAAATAAGGGTAACAATGATGGATGAGGGACTTGCAATTATAGATTCACAACACCTGGGGCCTAAATAACATTTAAGATTAAAATCATCTCATTAACCAATTTGATTGAATATGATAGGAGTTCGTTACCTTAAGGATCTTTTCTTATTCCCACCAAATAAACATAGTTCTTCTCAAATCTATCTTTTAACTAAATATAATTTATGAAGATACTGCTTGTGGATCAATCTATAGCTATATTGATTCTGCTTTTTTAGCAATATTAGGATTTTAAGTTATTTCTACAAACTTCTGTTATGGAATCAATCCGTTGGGAGCCTTATATTATTATATTATTTGTTACAAAGAAGACGGTTAGGGAGCAAGGTATATTAAAATAATATACATCTATATTTGTTTTTAAAGCCACTTGCACTTTATATGGCATTTGTGGGGGATCACCACAAACTGGTCCATTTGTGTTGATACCAACTACTGCTACAAAGGTTGTTCCTGGCCCAATTTGTTAAGTTGTTACCTCCAAGACATCAGGTTAAAGTTTAAATGGATTATTGTTAAATTTAATTGCGAAATCCTAAATTATAAATTTATTTTTACAGCAAATGTTTTATCCTGTGTTCTATTCGTGAATTTTAATTCAAGAACAATCTTGTCTTGATTCTTTTGGAATGCTGACTCAATCTATAAGCCAGCAATTTGATTTTGTTACCCTGGCTAAGTTGCTGGTAAAACTTCAGCATAAGGAATTCTTATATTAGGGTATTTCTATTATGGTTATGATTATTGTTATGAGATAGGTTATAAAACTTATTAAACTTGCTAAACTTATTAAGGTTATTAAACAACTTATTAAACTTATGGGGGAATGTTTTATTGAAAGGGAGGCTTATCATCTAAATCAAGCAAGTCAACTGGTTATGATTAGATTTATGATGGTGCCTAGGTCGATGGCTGATATTATGAAGATGTTTAATAATCTTAAGCGTTAGGCATATCATCACTTTATTAACCGTTATTTATCAAACCATCACCATCTCCTATGTCATCTGCATCAGCTGGAGCACCTCTATTTATAACGTCCCTTAATTTCTTTACAAAGCTTTCAGGCTTTTTGTAATAAATTGAACTCAAGTTTCCAATATTCTCTATTAGTTTATCAAGCAACTCATTTTCGATTGTGAAACTTGCCTCACTAATAGGGGATCTTTCGGCAAATACTATTTATTTTGTTAGTTCTGGATTAGTTGTTAACAATCTCCAATAAATAAATGCTCTGTCTCTTAGATCGGGATTTTCACACTCTGTTGTAGCTGTTTTCAATAAACCTTACACTAATGCCATACCGTCATTAGGCCTTTACAAAACTAACTTCATCACTGCTAGTAAGGTGGCATGTTAAACTACTGAGGCTTCCTCTTTAAAACTTTAAATTGATATAATTATTTGTACTTCTCTGTAAAACTGGCCAATAGATCATCAGCGTTCTCAATTGTGTCAACATATTCTCCAATAATCCATATCATAGATGCTTTAGCCTCAGGATCTTCTAGAGATCTCAAATTATCACATAAATCCTTAAGTATCATTTCATATTTTCTTGGGTATTTTCTGAATATGTCCCTAATGACAATTATACTTTCCATGACAACATAATTAACTTTAGTTTTTAAACATTCCCAAAGAGCTGTTACACATTTTTCTGCTGCCTTATCCAACTTAATTGCACATCTTCCTATAGTTCTTACAGCTTTTCTTACAAACTCAACATCCACCTCAGCTGTATATTCCTTAAGTTCATGAAGAATCTGTTGAATATTATCTAAATTTGCCAATTTGGCCAATATTTCCAACTTTTAAAGCTTAATATAGATAGGATCGTTGAAATTGCAGAAAAATTACTTAATCTCCTTCTCAATCACTATTGGTCTCTTTTAAATGATCAAATTAATATTCTTAAGGGCAACATAAACTATTTCTGGTTCCTTACCTAATCCAAGTAGCGAAATTAAAGGTGCAGTCATTTTCTATGCATTGCTTCTAATAACTTCTGGATTATTTATTAAATCTAGGTATTTCATCATAATCTTGCAGGCTGATAAGACAACTCCTGGATTTTAATGACATAATCTTGGACTAACTCTTTCAAGGATTCTATTTAGTTTTATAATAATAAATACGCTTCTGCCTCTTTATCATCTTCAGGTTGATAGAGTGCAAGAGCATCAAGTGTATAGATTACTCCCCATTCATTGCATTCATTCATAGCTGTCAATATCTTTTAAACTGTATATGTATTGAGTTACAACATAGACTTTCCTTTAATTTCTTGTACTATTAGTAATGCACAAACAGCATTTGATACAACCATAGCATTACCGTCATTTAAAAGATTTTCCAACAATTTTAACATTCCTTATTCCTCGATTAGGTCTGGCGAAACTTCATACAATTTGGCTATGCAGATTGCAGCTGTTTTTCTAACGTATGAGTCTTCATCCTAATTTTTTAGATTTATTCTATACTTTAATTGATTCTTTTAAGGGATCCATCAAATATTCTGTAATTTATTTAACTCTTATACATCCCATAGTCCTGATTGCTAGTGCTCTTAGGAAAGGATTATTCTTATCTCTGGCATCTTTTCTGAAACTATTAATTGCCATGATTGCAAGATCAGGTAGGATCTTTGCGTAATTAATGATGTATAGGTAAACAAGCTTCTTAAGTTCCAAATTTGCTGTTTCCATATTTTTGGCGATATCAGGGAATAGCATGCTCACGTCTTTACCTCTAGTCATCGCATCAATAATCTAAATTAATTCAAAATCGAACCTTTCTGATGGCATCCCTCTTTTATTCAATTTTATTTTAATTCAAAGCATCTTGGAGCTCTTTAACTTCCTTTCCATATCTTGATCGGGATTAAGATGAGCCTGTAGATTTCGCTGGTGGTCGATTCATATTATGTTTATTTAAATTATATCTTTTAGTTTTTATATATATGTTTTCATCTTAAGAAAATTTAGGAGATAGTGATGATGATAGAAAAATCCAATTTACTCCCCATCTTGAAAACTTAACATTTATGACTCAATTAAATACAGGCGAACCTCACAAAACTGCTTCAACCAAGATATAATCTTAGAGCTTATTTATAAAGTAATAACCAAAGCATATAATGAATTTTTCATAACAAATGACTATGTTCCGATTTATTAACAAACTAAGATAAAGATCTGGTAATGTATGCATAGATCAAATTAAAGTTCAGCATCTCAAGATCTTGAATGATCTAGCAGCAGACCACTAACAACATAGTTATAAAGGTTAAACAATAAACCGACTAATCGTAAACAATTTCATTCTATATATAGATTCATAATAAGAAGATAATTTCATCCAAGTAGATAGATTGGAACAAAAAATTAAGGAAGAAATATATTAATAAAATTCCAATAATTGTTCCCAATTCATCTTTTAGTTTAATAATGGATTTTATTGTCATTTTAGCAACATTAATGTAATTGTTGTTCATTCCAATAATGATAGCCTTCACTTTAGAGTAAAACAACCTTATTATTAAATCTTAAAACTACATCTACTTTGTACTTACCACTGATATCTTTAGGTAACTCTTAACTGGAGTTTTCATTGATGGTGTACTTGTATTAGATAGATTCATTATAATTAAACAATATTTTCAGGAAGAATTCATACTAGATACACTCACTGTATTAATGTATTGGATTTATGACACTACTATAATTAAAATATTTTTCCTTGTGAGGTATTTATATTATCATATTAGAATCACTAAAATAAATAAGATTCTCAATCGCTTGGAAATGGCATTAGGTTTATATAAATACAATTTTATGCAAATTCTAAAACTACTATTTATTATGATATTTACTACTTAGTTAATGTCTTGTCTCTAATACTTGTTGGAGAAAGTTACTACAGCATTTTATTAGACTAATAATTCACCCTTATAGAGTGTATTTCAATAGTATGTTACATCTCTGTATTGGGCAGTTGCCACGATGGTAAGTGTAGGATATGGAGATATCCTTCCAGTATAAAATGAACAAAAAATTTACACTATTGGTGTTATGATATTAGGGTGTTGTTTGTTTGGATTTATGCTGAATTCGATAGGGAATATGCTTTAGTTAATTAATGAAGATTAAAAGCAACATAGTTAATTTACTGTTAAACATGATGCTTATTTTTCAGATAAGCCCATATCAACAGATTTGCTTGCTAAAGTGAGATAGTATGCTGAGCACTATTATTAATTTCAGAAATCGAATATAAGTTCTGGTTAGGATTTTTTAAAGATTGTGTCAAAAGAATTACACTCCGAATATAAAGAGTAAGTGAATGGAAGGATTGTAGAATAAAGTAAATTGTTCTAAAAATTCACACCAAAAGCTAGGAAAATTATAATTGACATTATGTAAGAATAGATTTATTTACCTACTGATCTAATTGCTGAGAACTCTAATAATCTCTATATATTGTAGCAGGGATGCGTTGATTGGTATTATGGGCAAGCTTTAATTGAGAAGTATGATTAGGTTTAACAATATATAAATGTAATCCCATTTTTCACTGATCTGCCTTAGAGATAACGATTTTATTCATAATAACTCACAATCTTGTTCGTATTAGATAGAACATAATTTCTTTCAATGATAAAGGATCATAATCTTGACTTTCAGACGTTTCACTATTTGAAGGAGGAACTAATATACAATAAAAATTATAAATTAGTTAATAGTGTAAAATGTATTTATTATTTAGAGTTGCCCAATATGTGGAATGCTCAGTCATATTATCTCTCATTGTCCCAAAGTTCACTTCATTTCAAGTAGGGACAGAATAATAAATGAATATAAGAATACTAATTAATAGAGAATTCATTTAAAGATAAAGAGTATATAAATGTATAATTATAATATAACTATTAAGCAAGATCACGAAAGGATATCTTAACTATTCAAGCAAGCACATTACTATTTATAGAAGACAATTATGAATTTCTTTAGCGAAATAATTAAGTTATTAAGATAACCTCAATCGAAGAAGATTTTGATTCTGAGAACTTATTCATTCCCAAATCTCAGTAAGAATCAAAATTCAGACATTCTCAAGTTGAGCCTTAAATTTCTGTTAACTTCTAATCTGATTTCGATAATCAAATACTAAGAACTAGTCCTTTTAAACCTTCTTTCTAATCTATGAAGAATGGAACTATTACAAAATTGGATTTAGATTTAGAATTTGAGAAGAAAATGGAATACAAAAACTACTATCCAGAATTCAATTTCTAATTGGTTATTTTAAGGTTGAAGGCTCAAAGGAAAAAGGATTAGTCTTGCTCCCTTACAAATTCAATAAATGTAAAACGAGGAGTCTTTAGATAGTAAATAAATTTTGAGGGACTTAAATAGCGAAGATAGACTATTTAACAGAGAAAAAATTAAAAAAGTGTCTAAAATGAAATTAATTCCATCAGTAATCAAAATTTTGATAATTTTACTATTCATGAGGAGAATCTAGATTTGATTAGTATACCTTAAAGAAAATCGTTTAAAAATGTATTTACTTGATACTCATTATATGTAATATTAACTCAATAACTATGTCTCATTCTAGTATTATTTATTTTCTTATAAAAGTGGTTCATAATTGAATTATGCATTTTTGAAAATCGAATGATCAGGGTTAAGTAGGGCTTCTCTTAAAATTTATAATTTTGTTTTCATAGTTATCTCATTTTTAAGTTGCTACTATAATTCTACCTTACAAAAATTAGATGTTTGTTTCGAAAGCAAATTGTTCTCTTTACTATCTTTAAAATTAATCATGACATGTAGCGATCTTTCTCTCAATTATTATGATTTTAAAACTAGCAGCACATTATTTTATAGATTCTCAAAAATAAGATTAGCAATAAAGGCTTAATGGTATTCTGGATGTTAAAACTAGTTAATCAATCGAAATGTATAGTTAAAGCTAAGTTATTTATTAATTACCTTTTCTAGTACAATTATATCATATCAGAATAGTAGGTGGGTGCTTATTTATTAGTGGTGAACTTTTTCTATTCAAAATACATTTTGAAGCATCTTTATATAAGTACTTTTGTGAACTATTCTAGAATATTTGATTTATCCTTAACAGGTATTTCCAACGATCCTATCAATTCTATTAATTGTTAAATAGTCTTTTTGTTTTATTTGTTTGGGATACCAATAAGACTTGATATAATATAAGAATATTTTGTCTTTTATTCATCATTCAATAATGGTAGATATTTTATTATGTCTTCATAATTGAGATTCCTTATGGCAGTCTAAATTTTATCCTCATAATCTTAATTAATTTATTTTGGTTTATTCTCATAAGTTATCTATGCTTTTTATAAATATTTGCCTAATCTTTCCAATTAGTGATATTATTTATTCGCTTCTATAATTTATTACTTAAGCAACTTTTTCTAATTTTAATTATCTAGGCATATTTATATATTATCTTCTAGAGATTGGATTATGTCATGTTAGAGCTTATGAGATTAACTATTGAGCTATGATATATGAAATGGCAATTGTTAAATTGTTTTGTTATGAATACTCTCAGGTACCATTTATAATTGTTTTTTAATTTATATTTTTTGTATTTTATATATAATTACTTCATCTGGTAAAGAAGTTACCATTTTAAGCATTTCTTGAGAATCCATTGTTAGTTGACTTTGAATGGAAGTCATTATAAACATAAGGAGATTTACCAACACCTGGTAACGAGTTACTTTAAAAAATATATATCTTAAATACTGATTGAATTTATAATCCCTGAGCAATGAGAGTCTCTTTAAAGATTGCATAGATTGCACGAGATCTTGTCTCTTTAACAACACATCACTATTCTAGATGATAGAATCAACAATATTGTTCTGTAATGTCGTTTTGGGTAGAGATTTTGTTCTCTCATCAAATTGAAGACTCTCTTTAAATTATTACAAGGTTAATCTTCTTTAGGGGAGTTTAGCCTGTATCTAGACTGATTTCTAATTTGGTTTGAGTTTTTGTTGAGGTTCAATTTTTGGGATTATTTCTGAAGGAACAGTTTCAATTTTTCTTTCTTAGGGTTAGGTGTTTTGATGGTCTGATACCATGCCAGATCTTGTTGTCAGCCTATCAAGGAATCCATATTTGGGCTTTGCTCTATCTTACTCGATCAATTAAAAAACTCGATTAGGTTCTACAGCGAGATATACCTAGAAGTTATCACTCACTCTCAGAGGATCATCTCTAAATTTGACGTCTATCTTCTTTTGTGAATGAATCAATCTATAATTTTTGGCAGACATTAATTATTTATATGAATTAAGAAGAAGAATTAAGATAAAGAAGATAAGAACGTATCTTATAAAGATCAGGAGAATCTCGATAACAAGAGCAATAAGAGTAATAGGATGAGATCCCTAAATGGAAAATTTTAAAAGAGATAGAAGCAAATTAGGAAAAATAATAAAAATAGAGAATCATTATGGCATTAATATTCGGGATTACATGTGGAATATTAAATTTGCATCATAAATATAGATATTTGATTATGTGGGGAACATTTATGTTATGCTTAATGTTATACAATAATTAGATTTAGAGTAAACTTCATAAAAAGAGTATATACTTATAAGATTATATTAGTGTAGTCAGATGAAATATTATAGCAAGTGCATTTATTAGGAAATCAAAAATTGATAAAGTTTATAAAATTGGGTGAAAATGGATTACATCTTTTAAAGTAAATGAGAGGCGTAATAGATGCAATTATTGTATTTAATGTGGTTTTTATATTAACAGTGCAAATTTTAAATTTATGAATTAAATTGTTATATGTTTTATACAAAATTATATAATCAATAATTCACAAATTTTTATAGATGCAACAGTAGTTGAGGATTCTTCATTTTAACTAGATCGAAGACCTAATTAATAGGAAAAATTAATACATCTTTTATCTTTCCATTAATAATTTAGTGTTTCGATTTTATTGAACCATATTTGAATGTGACATGTTATCGAATTATTTCATCATCTCCTGCTATCATGTCAAATGATATTAGTTCTAATTCCTTATACTCGAGGGTTTACAGTATTTAGACCTTACCTCTGCTATTTGACATTAATGTCAATACCGGAGCAAATCTAATATAATATTGAACATTTTACTGCTATTATTCATTTTAACATCTTTTAAATGTTTTAATGCACACATCAGGATAGTTTTGAAATTCAACCGAAAGTTATTATTGATTTTTAACATTTTGAAAATTTTCTCTATCCACAGTATGGAAGTAATAAAAAAACAAGTCATTCTCTGATGACAGTTCGAGAGTTATTTGAGTTATGTCTTTTGGAGATCCCTAAGGGTATTTTATATTTAAATTTTTACAAGAATCATTATTCTTACTCGAATAACTTCTACAGTATTTTTGTCATCTTAATGCTCTTGGTCATCCACGAATCTAACTAGGAATGGAAGCTCTTAATTGTATAGTATGTGATATCCTCCTTCAAGACATGGATCTAAATTATCAATATGGGTAAAATCCATAGCAATTAATTGTTCTTCTCTTTATTACATTATTTTATATATATTAATTTTTTAATTTTGTTTATGCGAATATTACTATTCGTTTTATTGATACTTCTATCCTACTCAACTCTAAAAGGTACAAATTTATTTATTGTTTGTCGGATCGTAAGAGAGTAATTAAAATGGTTGGTGAAGAAGAAATCATTTATGAAGGTACTAATGAATAAAATATTTAGAATTTTCGGAATGGTATGAAGAAACATAATACATTGAATATGATTAATTTTCAGATGAATTAAGTGTAGATTAATAATTAGATTTAAAAGCTATTCTGAATGAGTATGATGATGAGCTAGAATGTTATGATGAGATAATTAGTGTTGTAGAGGCTCAAAAGAAGGTTAAAAATGAAGAGTAGCAACAATAATTAATTAAAACTGATTTTGAATTAGTCGATTTTAGTGAGGAGGAGTTTATTGATGTTAGGCCATAAATGAAAGAAAAACAAGTCGAAGGCATTAAAGAACCCAAGCCCAAAATGTTTAAAGAGAGAAAGGAACCTAATAATCATAAAAAGCACCATAAGAATTCGAAAAAGCATAATAATTAGAATCATAAAAAAAAATCGAATAAAAAAAAGTTGTTATAAGTGAATTATTATAAATAGTGAAAATTCATAAATAAAATAAATTATTATGAATAAATCTCTAAATACTTCATCTAAGATTAAGTAATTATCGACAGGCACTCCCATAGAAGTGGTCCCTAATGAGATAATATTCAAAGATATATAAATCAATCAAACTTACGAAATTACTGTATTCGTGAGAAATCTCACATAAACAGCTAGGCGAATCAGAATATTTTAGCCTCATTCCAACTTCAGGGCTGATTACGAAATGCAAGGGTATTGAATAAATTTATTTAATAGTGCCATAGCAGCCGGATTAAGCATGAAATTAATAGTTACATTTGAAACAGCTTAATTGGATACATACTCTGACTCGTTGAAAATAGTCTCTGATGGAAACTACTCAATTGATATACCATTATATGCATACCCTCCGCAAGCTGCAATAGTATTTGAGCCATTTATAAATTTGGGATTTGTGAGAGTCGGCAAGGAAAAAGTCGATAATATCTACTTCAAAAATGAAGGTAAGGCATCAGGAAGAGTCGAACTGAAATTTGACAAGATGACAGATTTTAGATTGGAGCCCAACTCGTTCACTCTAACTTAGGGGTAAGAATATGCAGTTAAGGTTTATTATAAACCTAAAGAAGCAGGAATCTTTAGAGGATTGGTTGAAGTTGTGGCAGAAGGATAATCACTCTAGAAAACTATTGATATCAATGCCACATCCATCGAATTCACAAGATTCTTGATTGATGAAAATGGTGTATAATCGAATTTCTTTGATTTTGGAACAATTTATTATGGTTAGTCTAAATAGTTGGAAACCTACTTGGTGAATAACACTCCTAAATAGCAGAAGTTTAAAGTTAAACTAAAGAAAGGCCTTCATTAATAGGAAGATGCATTAAAGTTGTAAACACCCGCAGAATTAGGCTTGGAATAAACAGAGAGGATCATGGAGTGCCATCCTGAAGAGGGAACACTAGATAGTTATTCCTAAGTTAATATTATATTTAAGTGCAAACCTAAGGTTAGTGAAGAACAATAAGTATGGACTAGAACTTTTGCACTCTAAAAAGATTTATTGAGACCAGATAGTGACGAATTTCATTATTCTGCTATATTTGATTTCTCGGATAATGAACCACTTATGAATCATCTATAAGTTAGATGCATTTGTCCAACAATTAAATTTCCTGGAGTTTAAATATTAAACTTTGGATAGTGTGCAGCTAATCAAATAAAAGATCTAATATTTGATGTTGAGAATAAATCAAATGAGCTGCCAATACAAATATCATGGCCAACTATTCCATATTTTACAGTTAATCCTGTAACTGCCAATGTTGAACCTGAAGGAAAATAGAACTTTTGGGTGAGCTTTAGGCCTAAACATACAGGAAACTTCTCAACTATATTAAATGCAGAGTTGTTAGGAGGAATATTCAAAATACCCTTAAAAGTGGTAGGCGGGAGTTAACAAATATAATAAAAGACAGTACCAAAGAGGGGTCCTGAATCATTACCTGAGGATTTTGAACCTAAGCATTAGTAAAATTCATAAGCCTTCTCAGAGATTCAGGATGTTGAAAAGGTAAAGACATTAGATTTTTCATAATCTATTCAATCAATGCCCAATCAGATTGGAGGCATCAGTTTAGATAAAATTGAAGAGCTTAAACATAAATCATTAAATAAGGAAATATATAATGAGTATTTAAGGTTGCATCGAGTGTAGAGGTTGAAAAAAGATAAGGATAAAAAGATCAAAGTTAAGTATCAATTGATGAATGAAAAATTGAAAGAAATAAAACCTGATCCTAAAAAGAAAACAACACAAACTGATGAGGAGAAGCCAGAACCACCTATTGATTATGAATTTGCAGTTGGAATGTAGGATGAAGGGTATGAGTAAGAATTATCACTTCCTGAAGCCAATGAGACTCTTTTTGTTACTAAACCAATTTATCATTATGAACCTATTTTGAAGAATGTCATCAAAGAGGGAAATAATTAAAGCCTTTTGATCCTGATCCAAGGACTGTATCAACTAAGAAGAAATTTCCATTTGAACCAAAAACCCATACTGAAATCAGAGATACTACAGCAGAATTAAATGCAGAGCAATTATAAAAAATATCAGCAGGGCCTGTTAAAATAGAATATGGAAATATTTTTATTAAGTCATCGATGACTAAATATTTTTATGTTAAGAATGATCTTAGAACATCTATTGCAGTTAGATTGAATGTTGATAAGGAAGACTTTTCATAGACTTATACTAAATAGTAAATCATACCATCTGGTTAGACTGCTGCTTTTGATATAACTATTTGCTCCACTCATCTGGGACCAATTAAATCTCACATTAAATACATTATAAATGAAAAGCATATATTTGAAATCCTCGTGTAAGCTAACATTGAAAAAGTTTAATTAGAATTAAATAGACAACAAATCAAATTGGCATTCAATGAAGATAATACAGAGATGGAGACGTTTGAAACTGTTAGACTATAGAATAATGGTAATGCTAGTGCTTAATTTAAATGGATATTATCAGATAAAAAGATATTCACAGTAAATCCACCTGAAGGATCAGTTGAAGCAGGCAAATACAAAGAATGTTAAGTAATTTACCATCCATCATCAACACCTTCTCATGGTCAACCAAGTGCAGCTCCTCAATAATAAACATCTTAATAAGCAGTTGTAAAGAGTGAAGATGATAAACTAGTCCTGAAAGTAACTGATGGTCCTGAGTATGTGGTTAAGTGTGTCGGAGTAGTAACTGAACCTAAATGCATGGTGAAGTAGTAGTTGATAGATTTCAAGGAGATTGTAGTGTCAAAGTAAGAAACAAAACCATTAACTATCAAAAATTTATCAAGATCAGTAGCTGTATTTTCTATTGATGTCAACACTTTACCTGATTGCATATCTATCTAACCTCTAAAGGGGAAGATAAATCCAGAAGATACTCGAGATTTACAAGTTAAATTCATAAGCAAAGATGAAAGAGTTCTAAAATCTGAAATTATCATCCTAATAAGAGGAGGAAAACAAATTCCAGTAAATATAGTCGGTGCTGCCATTATTCCAAAAGTTCAAATAATTGAGGATGAATTTGATTTTGGTAATATCACAACCTTAGGTACGAGTGCTGTTCAAACGATGACGTTGATAAATAATTCTCTGATTCCTGTTGATATGGTGTTAGATCTGAGACCTTCATCTGAAAATTCCAAAGCTCCTGATGGAATCGATTGTTTAGATATTAAACCATTAGATGATGATGAATCGATATTGCATTCTGTCCATCCTGAAAATGAGGATGAGCCTTAAACTAAAGAAGAGGATCCCTTAGATGATGGATAATCAGATACATCAGAACCTGTTGAAATGGAGGTTAAAGAATACAAATAATACAATCTTACTTTAAATCCTAATAAACAAGTCATATTTAATTTAAGATTTTCTCCAAAAGAAGTTAAGCAATATTCATTTGAAATACCCATATCTTTAGCAAGATATAACGGAGTTTTGCCATCACTTTAAAGAAAAGTTTTATGCAGAGGACTAAAACCTAAATTTTTGGTCGAGCCTCAATTAATAGAATTCAAGAAAAAGATAATATCATCACCTGATAAGTGTTTCCCCACAATTGATGAAATCAAATTATCTAATCCTGATAAAAGAGATGTTCACTGGAGAATCGATATAAATCCACTAAAATCAGATAAGATATTTGCTATTGAACCAAGTGAAGGAGTTGTTGGGTCAGGGTAATAACTTAAAATTAGAGTTAAGTTCAATCCCTATGGCCCTGGCAATTTCCAACAAGTAGTTTCTCTTTACATATTATCGGATCCTGAAATTCCTAAAAATCAACCATATGTTGATTTAACTTTAACTGGGTCAGGAGCATACCCAAGACTGTTGTTCGATAAGAAAGAAGTGATATTGCCAGTCGTACCATTAAATGTGATGTCTAAATGCACATTTAGAATAATAAATGATGGTTATGAAAACTTAAATTTGAAACATAATTGGGCTTAAGAGATAGGAAACTTTCATCTCAAGTTGAATTTCCCAGAAGGGTAAACTTTGGGAATAGCTAAAAATAAATTAAGAGTAGAAGTTCAATTTTGCCATAAAAAGCCTCTATCATTTACAACCCGAGTAGAATTTGTTGATGATGCTAGGGTATATTCGATTCATATATCTGGAACCACTGATAATTGCTTGTTGACAAATCAAATATTCTTATCAAGGATGGTTAAGTATGATATAAGCACAGAAGAAAGGAAACCTATGATGTATGTGGATGAGGAAAATATAGACTCAGATAATGAGAAACATAAAAGAAATCACACTATGTCAATAAGATCATCCACTTCATCTAAAGGAACATCAGCATTAGGTTATACCCCTGTTAGAGAAGAGTCATTAAGAGATGCAGGTGAATATATAACTAGATGGCTAAATTATCACGTTTTAACTTAGTCAATTTAGGAGTTTCCTAAAGATGTTATTGAGTCAAATGGATCGTAAATGTTTGATCTAATGACATTCTTAACAGGAAAAAGCAATTTCTCTTACAAAGTAGTGATTGATTAAAATATGAAGAGAATCTAAAAATCAGATCTCTTATTTAAATAATACGATGAATTAGTAAGATAATTAAAAATTGAAGGAGCTTTACTCAATCATATACGACCTGAATACTTATTGAGTTATCCAGACTATTTGGCATGGATAAAAGTATAGCCGAAAGAAAAGTATGAATTTGTTCCAGAAAATATGTTAAGGTTAAATTAAAAAAAATTTACATATCTGTAATATGATGCTTGGATATCCTTATTTTATTAGATAATTAAAATTTATTATCTTAATAGGATAAATTCAAAGGTTTTTAAAACACTGGCAGGAGTTCTACCTGAGAAGGTTTAGATTCCAGAATATTATTTGGATGGATCAAATTTGATATCACATGCTGAGGGGGTAATTTTATGGTTTTATGAAATGTGCTTTGAAGCATAACATTAAATGCAAAGCAAAAGATTAAAAAATTTCGAATAAGATTTCAGAGATAGCTATATATTGAGTGATGCATTACAAACTTATATTGGTGGATCAGCAGCTAAATTTTTCACAAATTTAAGATCTAATTGTTAGTCAGATGACGATTATAGACATAATGCAGAGAAACTACTAGCAGCTTTATAAGACTTTGGTTTGTAAAGTCACATAAAAGAAATCGACATTAGAAGGCCAAATCCAAGAGAAATGCTGATGATTCTCATTTAGTTATTCTTCTCACTACCCCACTACATTCCTTAAAAGGAACCAATAGTATTTTAATGTATTTTGGGAGAGGAAGTCATTAAAAGTATTGAATTGAAAAATACAATTAACAAACCAATAAGCTATTGGGTTAAGTATGAAGGTCATCCTGACTTCCAATTAGAAGGAGATGAGAGTGTTAAAATAGAGCCTGACTAGCCTCCTTTGAGTTATAAAATTAAGTTTACATCCAGAATATCACAACCAGTTAGTGGCAGAGTCATATTTACAAATAAAAAAGAAACTAATGTTTAAGCTGCTGCATTAGTATTTGACCTCAAATCTAATATTGTTGGAAGGAAATCTGAAAAATAATGGAATGTGACATCTATACTTTACGAAATCTTTGAATTCAATATTTAGATTCAAAATAAATTTCCAACTGATGGAGAGTTTATGATATTGATAAATCATGAGAAAAAACCAATAGAGACCAAAAAGAAGAAGAAAGGGTCAAAAGAGCCTGTTTTATAAGAAGAGGAATTTCCCTCATTCTTTTGTACTGCAGAGAAGATTAGAATTAAGAAAGGCTAAACTGTTGCTCTTTAATTAAATTATATTCCATTAACTATGGACCCACACAAATGTTCAATCATATTCACAGATCCAAATGTAGGAGAGTTTTAACACGATCTTCAAGGATAGGTAGAGTTGCCAAATCTTATGACAGAATTAAAACCAGAGAAACCACTATATGTTGATAGTCCATTAACTATTCCATATTTGATTCCATTTAAGAATGAGTAAATTTAAAAGGCAAGAAATGCAATTTAATAATTGATCTAAGCAAAGCAAAGAGATAAATATATGAAAGGTGATAAGAGTGCCACAAATCTTATGAATTAAAAGATTAATTTCCCTGGATCTTAATTAGAACTTATTCAATTTGAATGCGAAGTTTACCCATAAACTCAATATTTAAGTGTCCCCTAACAATTTTCAATAGTTGATCAGAATAAACAAACTAAGAAACCTGGAACTGAGAATATAGATTCAAAACTTTAGATAAATTATTCGTTCAAGAATGCAACCAAAGACTTTAGTGTTATATTAACTTTAAAAAGCAAAACTGATATTAGAAGATTTAAATTATCTGCCATCGTTTTACCAAAAATTGTTAAAGCTTAATTGGAGTTTAGAGTACCAGCAAGATAATAGGTAACATAAGAAATTCCTATTGTCAATGGGTCAGATAGGGATTGGAATATTAAGGTTTAATTAACTCCAGATGCTAAGGGATTATTCAGTTGTCCTACAAGAGACTTCTTTGTTAAAAGAAAATAAACAGGCTAATTCCCAATTACTTTCAGTCCAACATGGCTTCAGGAGGCAGAAGCTAAACTAGTTTTAACCAATTAATTGACTAATGATGTTTTTGAGTATGATTTAAAAGGATATGGCGAAGAACCTGTAGCTGAAGAACATATCATTTTAAATTGTTAAGCTAGAAAATTAACTAAAAGAGAAATCGAATTAAGAAATCCTTCTGATAAACCATTAGTATATTAAGTTGAGACAGATGTAATCAATGCAGTGGGTCCTGCTACCATAACAGTTCCACCATAAAAGAAGGCGACTTATGTTTTCTAAGTACAACCAGTCTTATCAGGTCAATATACAGGTTAGATTACCTTTACTGATGAATAAGGCCATTATTTATGGTACACAGTATTTCTAAACACCGAATCACCAAAATCAGTCCAAACATTAGAGGTTTCGTGCTTGATAAGATAAGCCACTGTTATACAATTAACATTATCAAATCCATTAAATGATTTAGCAATCTATGAAGTGCTCATAAATGGAGAAGGGCTAATTGGTGAAGAATCGTTTGCTATTGCAGCTAAGAAGGATGGTAGTTATGATTTGACATATGCTCCTTTGAAAGTTGGCAGATGGAGAGGATCAGTAGCATTTGTTAATCAGTTAATAGGAGAGGTGTGGTATGAACTTATTTTAAGTGCTGATGAGCAGCCAATCCAAAGAATGAATGTAATGAAGGCTTCATTAGGTAAGGTTGAATAATAAGTTGTAATACTAGACAATCCAAGTGATTAAAAAATATAAGTTTAGTGCAGAATAACTAATCCAACAAACTTTGATATTTATCCTGATGAATTGGTTATACAGCCATATGACTCACTCAAAGTAGCTTTAAGATATACTCCATCATCTTTAGATATAATAGAGTAATCAGATATTATATTTACATCCCCTATTGGAAAATGGCATTATTTGGTATTCGGCTCTGGATTACCACCAACTAAATTCCCCGCGACAACTGTCTCAATAGGATTGAATAAGGATTATTCTTCAGTGATTCATTTCAAAAATCCGTTCAAGGAACCAATTTAAGTGACTATTGGATTAGATGCTGAAGGGCACAATTAGGATGTTTTTAAATTATTGTTAGTGAAATCTAAAAGCACAGAGAAAGTGTTGGTTCCTGGGATGAATGTTCTCTAAGTTCCCTTTAGTTTTGTCCCAAGAGAAATCACAAGCTATTATTGTGAAGTAGTTATTGCTATGAATGAAAAAATTTAATGGTAATTCCCAGTCAAAGGAGTCACAGAGTCGGTTAGTACTTAAACATTATTCCATTTTAAGGCAAAATGTAGAGAAAAATGGGAAGATGAAATTAAAGTTGGTTTGTTAGGAATAGCATAGAGTTTGTAAGCTGATGATAGATTTGATTTCGAATTAGGAAACATACCATTCGATTTACAAGCTATGATTTAGAGGTGCTTTTAGATTAAGAACACTAAAAATCAATTAGAAAGTCCTCATGATAATCTCCAATATTTTGTCAGATTTTAGCCTATGAAACCATTTAAGACATCTATGGAATTTATTGTTCTTAGATAAAGTGGAGGTAGATGGAAGTACAAAATATAATTGGAGGCAACAGAACCTGATGAAGATGATGTTATACTGATTAGCTCTCCATTGAACAAAACTACTAGTGTTTAATTCAAATTGACAAACAAAACTAAATCATTTGCTAGATTTACAGCATCATTTTCACCTGACTCTGATGCAGAATTTTCAGTGATACCAAAACAAGGTGATCTGATGCCTTATGGAAGAGAAGGTACTAATTTTATAATTTCATTCACTCCTGTTGAGTACGGCAAGATAAGAAAGGGTAAACTCATAATTCAAACTGATGATATGTATTGGTATGAAATTATAAATATTTTTAAGGTCTTACATAATAAAAGGAGTATTACCACGATATGTTCCCCCTTAGATCAAATAATCCTTGATTGATGATAAATTGGATGTTAAGAAATCATTGATTACAATCCAAACGAATACCAATAGAAATTATTTAGTTGAGAACATAAGAAAAAGCAAATAATCATCACCACCACCTTAGAAGAGAGCTCTATTCCCAACATTATAAGATGCTTCATTTAAAAAGTGATAAAAAATCAATAATATTTGTCTAAATTATATTCTTTTGCTATTTTGTCAGAATTATAAAGAGGAAAAAATGTGTCCATCGCAAATACACAATCCATGTCATCTTCTTCCATATGAAGGTAATATTCATCTAAAATTTGATTCAAAGTATAGAGTTTGAAGTCAAACTAATCATAATCTCTATTAATATATTGATAAATACATATGGCCATTTACATGGACAATCTCTTCAGCAACAGTTTATGTCATCTTAATCCATCTTCTTGCATTATATCTCACTTTTTTCCTTCTTTTGAATTAGTCTCTAAATAATTATTATTCATCTCTTAATTTTTCAATAAGTTTTAATTTCCTTTTAAGATCAACAACATAGTGAATTTGTGGACACCTTATGGCATAATGAGATTCAGAATGACAACTAAAACAAGTTTGTTGGAAACTTTTAAAATTTCCCTAAAATTCAACTATGTGTTTATCCATAAAATATTATTGTTTGGATTTAGATAAGCCACCCTTGAATGAATCTAAAAAGTGGCTTCTATTGATTCTTGATACTTGAACAAAATTTAAGGAGTAGACAGATGCTGTTCTGGGTGTATCAGTGAAAAATGAAACCTCTCCAAATGTTGATCCTACACCAAGAGTTGCCAAATAAGTTGTACAGTTTTTAATTCCAATTAGAACTTCCCCTTGATTTAAGAAGTACAAATCCTATCCCATAGTGCCTTCTTGGAATATGCATTCTTCTGGTCCAAATGTTTGTTCCTCTAATTTCATGGCTAGATTTATGATAATCTATTTGTAATTTGTCTGCATTTTAGCGTTGAGTAGTTTTTAAATATGAACCTGCCCTACCACCTCATCTCGTAATCCTTCTGATAAGATTGATAATGCTTCAACTTCATTAATGTGATCATATTCGTTTTCATACTTAAACTCTAAAAATAATTTGACCCTACCATACAATTCTTGTTTTAGTTTGCTTCTATTGAGGAATTTAGTTGCATTACCCATCTTGAATCTAATCAATTTCTAATTTTAGTCTAAATTAACGAAGATTGTTCCTATGCTGTTCATAACAAACGCAAAGATGCAGCACGAAAGCAACATGACTACAATTCCGAACATTTTCTCATTATTAGTGACAGGTACAACATCTCCATAACCAACAGTTGTCATTGTAATGGCAGCCCAATAGATTGAATAAATGTACACATCAAACCATCCTTAATCTTCTATTGAATAATATTCAATCCAACTTAATACGCCGGCTTGCTCTTCCTACAAAGCCAAAAATCTCCATATGCAACCAAATAAGTGGGATATATACAACAAGACAGCAATTAACACAAATAGATCGATTAATGTTAAAAGACTCTTTGTAAAATTAAACTATTCTTAGAATTTAGAAAGCAAAACCCTAAGTTTCAGGACTCTTATAACCTTAATCACTTTCATAAATCTTATGAAACGCACAAACCTAAGTAGTTGGACATTTTGGCTCGATTTTTAAGTTTGCTCTCCCTCATCAACCTAGGTTTAAGATTCAACAATCATATCGACAGGAAATGTTGATACTAATATATTCCATATATCATACCTAAATCTATCCAAAACCATAATTTAAAGTACTCTTTGGCAATTATTTTTCTGTCATCTATAATTTCTCCTTTATCAATGAAGGCGGTGTTGAAATTAACAAACATATCTAATGTAAATAAGGCCACAGTGAAGTAGTTGAAGTCAGTTAAAAAATCGCTGTGTAAACTGAATGCTATATCAAAGGGTAGTAAAAATATAACTAGTATGATTGCGACCATACACAAAAAATCCCAATACATTCTCTCATTTGGAAGAATTATGCAATATTTTCTTTTTAACTTTTTGTTATTCTTTTTGGGTTTGTAATCTAGGATAGTTTTACTGCTGCCAATAATTATTTCTCTATTTCTTGGATTATCCACTGTGGTAACATCATTGAATATTTTCAATTCTCTATCATTTAAGATTTATTGTTTTGGTGAAGTGTCCTCTTGATGCTGATAGAATTCACTTGATATTCTCAACCAGTCCATCTCGTTATCAGGAGTCCTTATCATTAATTTATATATCAACAAAACAAAAATATATATCAGTGATTATATTACTTAATTATTACATCAGGATTATGATTAACAAAGAAATCCGATGAGTTGCAATATATTTCGAACTTCATAGAATCGTATGGATCAATCTGATTAGACAGGTTTTAATTCTAATTACTAAAGGTTACATCCCCATGAATGAATTGAATCTCCTTTTATACTTCCTAAGTTATTTTTTGATTTCCTCTTGAATTATATCTCACTCGCTTATGTCTTACATAGTTTCTCATAAATAGTTTTTCCTCATAAAATAGGTTTTTGATGATTTTTCTCTTCCGTTTCTGATTTACAATATAATGTAATTTAGGACAATTTTATGCATAATGATTTATTTCATGACAAGAGTAACACTTTATATCCAAATGAGTCAAATCATTCTCAATCTCTATTATGTGCTTATCTTGCATAAACCTCTCAAAAGATCCTCTATGCAATTTGAGGATTTTTATAAAATCAGATCGCCTCAACTTCTAAACATATGTAAAATCGAGGGAGAAAGTAGATGCACTTCGAGGCAGATTAGTGTAGAATCCCAGCTCTCCAAATGATCCACTCTCTAATTATTTAATGAAAGTAAAGGACATTTATGCACATATCATCACGGATCCTTTTATTAGGAAGTATATACAACGATCATCAAAATTTCTTCCATTTTCTCTCTCCATCTAGGAAAGCCCTTCTAAAAAAATGCATTCTTCTGGCCCATAAATTTATTCTTCTAAGTAAAATGGTAAATGTTGAACCACCATCGGATCTAACTTTTTGGCGAGATTAGAGTTTTTAATAAATTTGTAATTTATTTCCTACAAAACTTCATTCTTTATAGAGGTGGAGAGGATCGATAAAGCCTATTTTTCATCAATTTAATTAGCTTCATTTTCATATCTATATTCTAGATAAGTTTTAACTCGACTTTATAATTCTTATGGAATCTTATTTTTGTTTAAGAATTTATTTGCCTCTCCCATCTTGAGTCTTATTTATTTTTAATTTTAATCCAAATTAACAAAGATAGTTCCTATGCTGTTCATAATAAATGCAAATACACAGCAACTCCCAAGTTCTATAATTATACTCAATATTCTCTCCTAATTAGTTAGGGCCACCACATCTCCATACCCCACAGTTGTCATGGTCATAGAGGCCCAAAATAAACTTACGATATAGAGTGCTTATTCTGTTGCTTCATCATAATCAAAATAATCAATCCAGTTGGGGATTTAATCTTACAATTCTTGGTCTGCTATGAAATGCCAAATGCATGCTATCCAATGAGCGACAAATAACATAATGACAGTTAATTTGATTAGCTAGAATAGTTGTATAATCCTTTATTTATGCATATTATAACACTGTCTGCTAAATGTGAAATACATCTTCAAATCTATCAAACATCTTCTTTAGTCTAAGAACTCTCAGTAATCTCAACACCTTGATTAGTCTCAAGAATTTCAAAATTTATAGCAACTATACACTTGGATGATTACCCTGTTCATCTGATTCAATGACTGAATTAACTACAATTTCAAATGGGAATGTGGATGCTTATTGTTAGAAGGTATACCTAAATCAATCCAGAACCATAATTTTAAGTATTCTTTCGCGATTATAATCCTGTTTTCAACAAATTCTCCCTTATATTGATAGGCAGTGTTGAAGTTTAATACCATGTCGAACGTAAACACTCCAATTATAAATAGATCATAATACGATAATATATCTGAGCTAACATTAAATGAAATCTCTACTGGAAGTATAACAATAGCCAAAAATATTACCATTGTCGTAAATATATCCCATGATAATCTCTATTCTGGCTTTATTACTCGAATAATCTAGTCTTTGGGCTGACTTATTTTGTTTTTCTTCTCTTTTTATTTTTGTTTCATCGCTATATACATCGTTAGTCCTCTTTTGATTTGGGGTTTTTTCGTCGGTGAGGGAGTTTCCTATTCGTGACTTTAATCATTTATTATCTTGGACATTTTCTAATCATAGAGAGGCTCCTACAGACTTGAAGTTATTAAACCGACTCCAGATGTAAGAAGTGGACCAACATCCTCTGTATAATTCATATAATAAATTTTTTAAAAATAATAATACAATCAATCTTACCTCTCGTTCATCAACTTTTTTGTATCTTCTGAAAAGTAATTATTATTTTCTAACTTAGTTTTCTTATCTTGTATTTCAGTTCTAATATATTATACTTATTTACTATATTTATGAAACTAAATTGTCGCTTAACCCAAAAAAGTCCAACATACTAAATAAAACATGCTTCTAAAAGAACGGATCAAATTAAAGTGAATTGTCAATTTATTTTCCCTTGATTCTTGCTAATCCTCTCAGGTATTCTACAGGATTGTATAATCCAGATATTAATGCAGTTCCTCCTAAGTATACAGTTAGGAATGCCAGTGTTTGTATGGTTCCATATTTAACAATTTATCCAAATTTATAATTTTTAGGACTGAACAATTTCTTTCGGTAGTGATTTATATTTATTGTGTAATACATGGCTCCTCCCATTATCGCTAAATTGAATGGAATAAGCATCAGTAATCTATGCATAGGGAGACATTGTTCTTTATATATTTCTTCTAATCTCCTGAGTTCATTCTCAGTCAAATTATCAATATTTTCCATAGTTATGTGATCTTCACTCTTTTATTCTGCCATAAATAAAATTATAATTTATATTATTCATTACAATTTTTCTAGTAATTAGGCAGGACCACCGTATTTGTCTATCAGTTTCTAAAAGTATACAGCCCGCTCTGCTGAGGCTGATTTTATGTTTGATTTCTTCCTATCTGGTATGATAAATTTCTATCTTCCTCTGTCTGATTAAAGAAATTTTAAATGTTTCTATTCTGACAACTAATTGTATCTTTGTATAATCGTCTCTGCATTATTATGAACAAGAAAAGATGTCATTTAACACATTCTGTCAATTTAGTAATCCTCATTTTATAAAGCATTCTTGAACTCTTATTACTTATGATCATTAAATAATTCTGCCTAAGTAATTTGTTCTTCCTCATGTCTAAATTTTAATGAATTATTTACTATTGTATTCTCATTAACTTTTCTTCATCATTCTCCTCCTATCCTTATTGGACGAAATTGATTTCATCTGCAACTTCTTTTGTTAAATTTAATTGACCTCTTGAATTATATCTCACCCTATCATGCCTTTTGTAGTCTTTTGCAAATGATTGTAATTACTTTCTAAGTTTAACAGCTAATTCAAGCAATTACTCCTAATCTATCATGAAATGCATTTTTGGGCAATTTATTGCGAAATGTTACTTATCACCACATCCAAAACACTATTATTCTAATGGGGAAAAATTGCTCTGCAATTCAATCACATATCTATCCTCTTGATATTTTTGACTCTAATTTTAGTATGTCTTAATTAAATTTAAGAAATCTTGTTTCCTAAGTTTTTGAACATAAACAAAATCCAAAGTATAAACGGATGCTGATCTAGGCTTATTTGAATAAAATCCTAGCTCTCCAAAAGTTGCTCCTTTATCTAAAGTCTTTAGCCACGTAAATGTTTTCTACAAACAAATCATAACTTGTCCCTAATTTAGGAAGTATAAACATCTTTCATCATTTGGATCTACTAATGAAGAGTTCTCACCCTCCATAAAAATGCATTCCTCAGGCCCAAATATTTGTTCCTCCAATAAAAATGGTAGTTATATTATTATAGCATCTTCACACTTTTATGAAAGTTTTGACTTCTTGATTTATTCAATATTAACTTCTGCCAATACTTCATCTCGTAGTGATGAACTCAATACAATTAATGCTTGCTTTTCATCAACTTGATTTGATTCTTTTTCATATTTGTATTCAAGATATTTTCTTACCCTTGCTTGCATGTCAGGGGGAATCTCATTTGAGTTTAGGAATTGGTTTGCTTATCCCATTTTTTATCGGATGATTTTTTCATTTTAATCCATTGTAACGAAAATACCTCCTATACTGTTCATTATATATGCAAAAATACAGCAAGCCAAAAGCATAACAATCATTCCGAATATCTTTTCAACAGTAGTAACAGGAACTATATCCCCATAACCTACTGTAGTCATAGTTGCAGTTGCCCAATATATTGATGCAATATACTTCGTATACCAATCAGATTGATCAATCCCATTTTTAATCAACCAATTAAAGCTTCCTGCTAGATTTTCTTGATCTCCAATAAAATGCCAAATGCAGGCTAGCCAGTGAGCAACAAACAACATTATACAAACCAGTTTGATGACTTGATAGAGTGAAATCATCGATTGTGAAAAATCGAGAAAATCTTCAAATTTACTAAATATTTTCTTTAATTTTAACACTCTGAGCAATCTTATGACCTTTATCAGTCTAAAAAATTTAAGAATTCGCAATATTTTAATGTTTTTAGCTCCTGATGATTTCGTAGTTGATTATGCACCTTCGTCAGCTGCAGCTGAATCTGAACTTAATATTCCATCAACAATTAAATCAAATGGGAATGTTGAAAATAAATCTATCCAAAACCATAATTTCATATATTGATAAGCAATCAATTTCCTATCTTCAATATGATGTCCTTTATATTAGTAAGCAGTGTTAAAGTTAATTATTATATCAACACTAAATATCGCGATTGTAAAATAATTTAGATCTGTCAAAAAGTCAGATTCCATACTGAATGATATTTCAACAGGTAATATTATGATTGCGAATATGATTATGATCATAGTGAATAGATCCCACAATACTCTTTGTTCTGGTTTAATTATTGTCTTGAATTTTTTTATATCACCATCATTCGTTTTTCTTACTATAAAGGATGATAATCGTTTCCTTACAGTAACTGGTTAGCCCTTGGATCCTTTTCTTAAACTCTTTCCGACTAGTTCTTATTTGATGTCGATTTCAACATTGCAATTATTGTTGCTGAGATCATTTATAATTTCCAATTATCTGCCATTAAAAATACTATGAATATCTTCAATTATGTCATCATCTGTATGTGCTTAGCTTATTATCAATGGCTTCTTCTCACCCTTGCCTGACAATAAAATCTCCTACTAGTCATCCATTTATGAGATATTCATTAGTATTTTAATAATTTTTTATTAGATAAATCAATTATATCCCTACTAGTGTGAACGAGTAAATTGTTAGTTGTATTTGATGATCTTCGAGTTAATGACTTTTGAAAGTCATGAGATTTCTGATATAACTAATTAAGCTTGATTTCAGTGTACGATGCAAATGAATCCTCGAATGGTTATACTTATTTTTTCATGTAAAATTTATAGTTTTTATCCATCAATTGAGATTATTTTTTGGGTAATTTAATAATTCCTTAACTTTTGTAATTTTAGAATTGCCTCTTAAACATATTCTTTACTTGATAAATTTCCTAAGATAGATTATTTAAAATACCTTGATAGCTTATTATTATTCAGTAGATTCTTTCATTATTAGTTGGTGTTTAACTTTTGATTCTAACGCTCTTATTGATTGAGTATAATTGCTGTTGTTAAATATTAAAAATTATTTCTTCTATTCAGGGCTCATCAATCTCTAATTGCTTAGGAATTCGAATATCTCCTCTTCAACTTATTTCTCAACTAATTAAGGATCTTTGGTTGTATAAAATTTCTCAAGTTTCTTAGCCTTTATGGTTGGCTGGCTATACTCTCGTTTTGAAGGTGTTTTAGACAGTAGTTTCTCTGATGTATTTTTAGGAGACCTTAACTTTGAATCCTCAATTTAACTTTCCTGCAAAGAGCATTTCTCCTTTCCTTAATAAAAATAGTGGGCTATCTAGTGAGTTTTGGTAAAACCTAAGGCTTTTAATCAAGTTCGATGTGCTTCTCAGCATGAATCCTATTTTTTCTCTTAAATAAATTCATAACCATTTCCATTTTTTCTTTCTACCTTTCCTTAAAACTATCCTCCTTTTATCGTTTATACTTTCTAAGCATCTTACGAAATATATGGGCATATTTATGTATTTTAGACAAGTTATCAGATATCTCAATCTCCTATCTTCTCTCAATAACACTGTCGATTAAATTAATTCTCTCCTTGAATGTCTTAAGAGATTCGACTGCTGTTTTAACCTGATCTTTAGCAAAGACATCAGATATCTAATTGTACATGTTAGTAGTGTTATTAGCTTTATGCATAGAAACTAAAAACTAAAATATTATTTTAATAAACAATAAACATCATTTGATTGTATCTTCATCAGCTACTAAAGATTTTCTTAATTCCTCCTTCTTATTTAGCTCATTTATAAAGGCGATTGATAAGATGGAAGATAAATACAACCCACAAACTATGGATATTCCTCCAAAAGCTCCCCATCTGATTTTATAAAATTGAATATTTACTGTGATACATTTTCACCGTTTATGGCCTTAACTATAATTTAAGCAATTAGAGAACTTCCCATCGTTGCTCCCGAATACATCAAACCTATGCAAAATGAATCATTCAACGGAAATATTTATGCACAACCCCATTCAAGAAGTAATGGAATAGCAGGTAATATGAAAAATCCTTATACTACAGCCACGATCATCATTACCCAGAAATTCTAAATAAAACATCCGGATATAAATTGATAAAATGTAATTATTGTGCTAAATTGCAGTAATATTATTAGTGGTTTATACTTTCCCCAATTCTTGTAAATACCTGGGATAAATAGTGAACTCACAAACCCTCCTAACACTGGCATACAAGATAGATATGCTATTTCACTTTTTCCGTAACCAAAAGGTTTTAATAAAAATACCAAAGCTACTCCATAACCTTTGTATGTTCCATAATATAAGGTGAAGGAGAGAAATATCATAATCTTGATTAAATAAATTACTTACAAATTTAACGTCTTTAAACATCTTAACTATACTGCCTTTGAATCCAATAGCAGGACCTTTTGATTAAATTTTAGGACCTGGAGGACTAGGAGGGTTTGATTTATAAAATAGTATTAGTGGAACAATAAATATTGCACAAAAGATAGCTTGTGATATAACTAAGACATCAAATCTATGTCTTCCTTCATCAATTAATTCTGGTGTTTTATTTGTTTTTGAAATGTTATAATTTGAGAAAAAAATTGGTGGAATTATGTAGCCTAATATTCCACTAAATGTGACCATAAAATTTAGGAATGTCATTAATTTTGTTCTCTCTTATATGGGGAACCACTCTTGTGCTACCGATGCCTAAGCATTTAATATAAATGGTCTCCCAATTCCTGAGAATGTTTGACCGATTAAAACATAAACAAAACTATTTAATTTTATTAAATACCTTTTTTCCACAAAGCATCTGGATCCTACACCAATAAGGGTCAGTATACCACCTAATTTAATTGATGATGCATTTCCATATTTCATAATTAGGAATGATGCTGGAAACGTAAATATTGGATGCATGAATAAATATAAAGTAGCACTAAGGGTTACGACATCAGCAGTGGAATTGTAGAGTATTATTAACTGATTTGATTAAAATATACTTCATTAGCTAATGGATTACATGTGGCATAAACTGCTGTATTACATAATTCAGCCATAGCGAACAAGGCTAACATGATGTATCTAGTCGGATACAAAACATAGTTATTTATGGTACCTGCATCACTGTTTGAGTTTACCTTAAGATTTTAGTTCATATTTATATTTAATCATTTTTGATTAATTATTATATAAAGCCTATAAAGGAATAATTTATTGAATAAATAATCATAAAAATGTAATTTTATACACTTTACATTCGATTAAATTTGGAGTTTGATCTCCGAATATGTGCGTCATTTTATTCTCTATTTTATGTTTCGAAATATCAAAATGATCTCCCAATCCTGATGAATTACCTGTTTTAAAGTCTGATAAGATTAATATATCATGCCCACTTCGAGTTCCAAACACAGGCCCACAATCTTTTTAACAATATATTGTATCCTCCTTTACTTTTTACTTATATAGTTCTTTCTTCGTATATTGAAATATAAAGCTTTTAAAACTTTCATCATGGAGATAATTTACATTAATGCTAAGTTTTAAAGGGGAGTATCCTCCAAATTAATGTCCATTCTTAGATGTCATAAACGTCAGTAATTGTGATTAATCATTAACTTTTGCCCAGTAGGATGTCGAATTAAGACCGTGAACAGAACCTTGATAAATAAGTTCGTATTTTATTAATTATCCTTAGGAAATTTCTGAATGAATTTCAGGGAAACCGATAATATCTAATGGAATATTAAAGGCATCAATGTTTTTGAGATATTGATCAATTAATTAAGTTTATTAATAAAACCTTGATAATTATATATAAATACTCTGCTTTAAATGTATTGATTATCACATTGTGCTTGCAAAAATTATCACTAATTGTAGATTTTACTATCTATCTAATATTTAGAGATAACCAATCAAAATAGTCTTATAACCTTCTATACTCCTTTGTTCCTTAGTGGGTATCCATTTACCAAACCTAGTTAAAAAGTTCTTAAAACTCAGCAAATTTTAATCGCTCAAATAATTAATTCTCATTTTAGTCCTAAGGCTGCTTGAATTGATCAAATTACTACTTAAGCAATTTTATTTGTTTACTAATAAGTCCTTTAAACTTTTTTAACTATTTTATTAATATGTCAATCATATTTGTATCAATTTCTTACTTTTAGTTTTAAATACCTTCCAACTCCATTATTTAATCAACTATTTAAATTGGATTCATTAGAAGCTATATAATTGAATAATAAAACATCTCGAATTTAAAAGACAGACTTTGTGCTATTGTCCTTATTATTTAATATGCATTGTAAGCATAGGAGTCTAGATTTGAATTTTTATTATTGTCCCAAATCTATGGCTTTCATCTGACAATCGGGATGTTCTGAGCACTAGAATTTCTAAACATCTTGAAGATACGAATGGCTTTAAATTTTCTGATTCATCTTAAAGCAAAATAATAATAATATATTTAAAATCAATTTGAGAAATAATATTCATTTATGGGTATTGCACAAATTATACCAAGTAAAACTCCAAAATATAGGCTAAATCCATTTATAAATCCAATTTTTTCCTTTATATTTTCTTCGTTTGTCTATAATTAATTTTCAATCAAAAATAATTACTTTTTATGGTCCTAATTGCATTAATCCAGTTGTAATATAACCGTGGATAAATGCAAATGAAAAAACATTCAGATAAGCAACCATGTCATTGATTAGTTTATTTTCAGCTATTAATAGAAAAGGATAAAATTGAATCATTCTAAGAATTACAAAAATAACTAAACAAGATTAAGAATAAAATCGTGATCCTGCAATTGATCTTCCCAACGTATCACCAACATTAAAACATTACAAAAGGATAGCAACCCCCCACTCTCTAAAGCCATCTTCAAATTATTTCTTTAGCACTATTCCTGGAAACATCATGTAAGTTTACAAGTATAAAATTAATACAAGTAGTGGAATTGGGAATGCTATCTTATTAATCCACCAATAAGTTTGCAAAAAGTTCATTTAATTTATTTTATTCTATCTTGAGAGTAAGCTGGCGGAATTGTCGTTGGTATCAATTTCTTAAACAATTGATAATTAATTTTATTTTCTAACAATTTCTCCTCTCTTGTATTATGGTGTAGTTTTAAAAACAAAAAACATGAACAATGCTAATACATTTAAAAAGGCTGAAAAGCTCAAGGTACTTAATATTGCTAATATTATATTAATTTATACATAACCCTGGTTAGTCTTTATAAGCTACCAATGAAATAAATCGGAAAATGAGTATTAATATTCCTGAAAAACCATTACCAACAAAAAACACAGCTACATACTCACTTCCATACATTGATGCTAATCCAGTAGATGAAGATCTAACAAAACAACTTGATATTCCCAAAAAGAATGAGACTATGAGATCCAAAAAAAATCCTACTGATTAAATGATTATTTACCATCTCTATTCGGGAATATTTCTGCAATTATAGGAAGTAACACAATAAATAGTGATAAAAAAATGAGACCACCTGCGATCCGAAATTATATTGAAAAATAACCACTTAACTTTGGCATCAATATGCCAAACAAACAAAGGCCTATATAATTGGGTATCGGGAAAGATTAGGAAATTTTCATTCCTTGGAATTTCTAATCAAAAAAATTCATTCCCGTTAGTATTGAATTCCATCCAGATAATGACGATACCCCTAAAATGAAAAAGAAACTCATCATGAATAACTTGTTAGTTCTAGTCTATGGATCTTATTCAATACTTAGCCTATTCATGGTAAATATTTATGATAATAATTAATCATTTGTGTAGAAATTATGTCAATTTTATCATAATTAATATATTTAATACCTCATAAAAATAAATATTTCTCAAACTCATAAATGCCTGAAAATAGGTATTCCCCAAAAGCATACATATTTAATTTATTATAAAGAGGTATATTAATTATATTGTTAATTCAGAAACAAATGTAGTAAATAGATATTTGAAAATAGAAATAAAGTTATTTTTAGATTAATAATTATCAAGCAATAATTATATTTAAAATGTTTATTTTATATCAATAAAATGTAATTTTATACACCTTACATTCGATTAAATTTGGTGAAAGATCTCCAAATATATGAGTCATTTGATTCTCTACATTATATTTTGAAATATCAAAATGATCTCCCAGACTTTATGAATGACCTGTTTTAAAGTCTGATAAGATTAATATGTCGTTCCCACTTCGAGTTCCGAACACAGGCCCACAATCTTTTTAACAATATATTGTATCCTCCTTTACTTTTTACTTATAAAGTTCTTTCTTAGTGTATTGAAAAATAAAGGTTCTAAGACTTTCATCATTGAGATATTGTGCACTGATGTTAAGTTTTAAGGGAGAGTATCCTCCAAATTAATTTCCATTCTTTGATGTCATAAAAGTTAGAAGATGTGATTAGTTGTTAACTTTTTCCCAATATGATTTCGAATTAAGACCATGAACAGACCCTTAATAAATAAGTTCGTATTTTAATAATTTTCCTTAGGAAATTTCTAAATGAATTTCAGGAAAATCAATTATTTCTGGTGGAATATTAATTGCATCCATGAGTTTGAGCGATTTATCGATTAGTTGGGTTTGATCATAAAACCTAGAAAATTTTATATGATTACTCAATTCTAAATTTACTGATCTGATGCTGTGAAGAAAAATTTTCATTAATTTAAGTTTTTACTGTTTATCTAATATTTAGAGATAACCAATCAAAATACTCTTTTAATTTTTAATATTCACATGTTCCCTAGTGAGTATCCATCTACCAAACTTAAGTAAAAAGCTCTTAAAACTCATAAATTCTTAGTTTCTATAATAATCTAGTCTCGTTTTAATCCTTTGAGCTCTTATATTCATCAAGTTGCTTCTTAAGCGATTTAATTTATTCAATTATTAGTGCTTTGAATTTTTTTAATTATTTCATAAGTTTTTCAATCATATTTGGATAAATTAGATAATTTTCCTTATAACTACTATCCTATTCCATTATTTTATCGACAATTTTCATTGGATTTACAAGAAGCTAAATATATTAATATTAAAACTTCTCGAATTTAAAATACAGAATTTGTGTTTTTATCCTAATTATTCAATATGCATTGCAAGCAAATGATTCGAGACTTAAAGTTTGATTATTGTCCCAAATCGACTGCTTTCATTTGGCAATCAGGATGCTCAGAGCACTAGAATTTCTGAACATCTTAAAGATACTGATAATGTTATAAGTTCTAATTCATCTTATAGCAATTTAATAATAATAATTTTATAAAATCATCCTGAAAAATAGTATTCATCATTTGTCTGTTATTTAACTATAAAATGGAAATAAATCTGAAAATGCAAATTAATACATGAAAATCATTACCAACAAAACTCAGTTACATGCTAGCTTCCGTACATTGATGTTAATCCAGTCAATATAGATTCTAACAAAATATTTGATTTTCCAAAATAAAGAATGAGGCTATGAGACCAAAATTTAAAATATGTGAGAAAATGTTTATTTTTAAATTTCTAATTTGAATTGCAATGAAAAAAAAAATATTACTAATTTGTAATAGATGGAAATTTTTTAAGCTGAACTAAAACAATAAAATTTTACCAAACCAATCGTTGCATTTAATCGTTTTAATTAATTATTATCTAATTCTTATAAGGAAAGAAATATATTTAATAGTTTTGTTTATATCATAAAAATCTAATTTTATACACTTTACATTCTATTAATTTTGGAGCTTCATCTCCGAAAATATGAGTCAATTTATTCTCTATTTGATATTTCGACATATCAAAATGCTCCCCCAAACCTTTTGAATAACCCATTTTAAAGTCTTCTAAAATTAATATATCATTCCCACTGCGAGCTCCAAACACAGGCCCACAATCTTTTGAACAAAAAATCGTATCATTCTTTACTTTTTACTTATATAGTTCTTTCTTAGTATATTGAAATATAAAGCTTCTTAAACTTTCATCATGGAGATAATTTGCATTAATGCTAAGTTTTAAAGGGGAGTATCCTCCAAATTAATTACCATTCTCAGATGTCATAAAAGTTAACAATTATGATTTATTGTTCACTTTTTCCCAATAAGAGGTAGAGTTGAGACCATGAACAGTTCCTTGATAAATAATTTCATATTTTATTAATTATCCTTAGGAAATTTCTGAATGAATTTCAGGAAAATCGATAATTTCTTATGGGATATTTAAGGCATCCATATTACGCAGACATTTACCAATTAATTGACTTTAATCATAAAATCTATAAATATTATAAGAATTACTCTGTTCCAAATGTATTAATTCTATGAAATTTAGACGAAAAATTATCACTAATTGAGGTTTTTACAATTAATCTAATGTGTAGGGCCAACCAATCAAAATACTCTAATAATTTTTTATATTCAGTAGTTCCTTAATGAATATCCATTTACCAAACCTAATTAAAAAGTTCTTAAAACTTAGCAAATGATAATTTCTCCAATAATTAATTGTCACTCTGGTTTGGTGAGTGATAATATTCATCAAATTGTAATTTAAGCACTTTAATTTATTCATTTATTAGTTCTTTCAATTTTTCTAATTCATTTATTAATTTCTCAATCATATTTGGATGAATTTATTACTGCTAAATCTAATTACTATCTTTCTCCATTATTTAATTGATTACTTAAATGGGATTTATTAGAAGCTATCTAGATATATATAAATACATCTCGAATTTAAAATACAGAATTTTAAGTAATCTTGTGTGAATTATTTAATATGCATTATAAGCATAGAATTCTAGATTTGAAGTTTGATTATAGTGCTAAATCTATGGCTTTCATTTGGCAATCTGGATGCTCAGAGCACTAGAATTTCTGAGCATCTTAGAGATACTAATGGCATTTTAAGTTCTAATTCATTTTATTAAAAATTAATATTAATAAATTTAGAAAATCAACTTTACAAAAAAATACTCATTTATAGGTATTGCACAAAGTATATCCAAGTAAACTCCAAAGTAGAAGCAAAATCCATTTATAAACTCCTTTTTCCTATATAAGCAACCATGTCATTTATTACTTTATTTTCTTATAAAAATGTTTAGTTTAAACCATTAAAAAATTATTAAAATAGTTAAAAATAGATTATAATTAACAATTAATTTGGCTACAAGAATAAAATTGAGAAAATTTATAATTAATTTTCAAATATGAACAATTTTAAGAGAATCATTTTAAATTGCGATTAATGATAAAAAATTTAACTTTAAAAAGTGCGCTTAAATATTCAATAAAAATATATGGTCTGAGCAATTATTATTATAATTTATCAATATTAGATTCTAAGATCAAACATATATTAATATAATAACATTCTGAGTCATCAATTTTAAATAATTTTATGAATAATCAATCTAGCATTTTAACTCTGAATATTTGGAATTCATCCACCCGTTCTTCATAAAGGTTAATTTCCTAGATTTCATAATTGTTGAAATCAAAAATTTATCTTAAATTTGCACAATCATTACATTAATTGATGACTCATCATAAAAAGACCTTGGCCTGAACGGTAGGAAAGCCTAACTCCATTTTCTAATGATTAAACAAATTTCTCTTTCATAGTTTTCAAATATTGTAAGGAGCTATCACAAAAACTCTGAATATCACCAGTTAAATCGTCAATCCTTAATTAACTAATATGTTTATGGAATAATAATTCCACTTTCAATTGCTTAAAATTTTTTGATATCAAAGCTTTTTTAATTTCTTAAAATTTTTAATTAGTATTGCTAACAGACTCGAGTACATCTTCTAATTTTTAGTATTCTTTTTTTTGAAGATAATTTTCCTTTCCCTATACCTATATTAATTTATGATTTATTTATTTATTTGTGCCCGATTAAGGAGCAGATAGCATCATTGAGCTAATCATATTATTATTAACAGATCAATACCTTAGTATTTAGAATACCCTAAATTGAATGGAGAGACTATTTAAGTTCATTCAAACCTTAACTAAAATCTTTTTAATTTCAATTTTAGAATTAGACACAATATTCTCAAAAATTCTTTTAGGCTTATCAATTAACTAAGTATATATTTTCAAGATTACATCTTTGACGAGGAATGTTTTTGATTGAATATCCAGATTCTTTGTTTTTAAAATACATTTTATGCAAATGAATCAAGAAATAAATGGATGGTTTTTTCTCAGGCAAATTGCTTACTTAGGATACCACCATTCCCCTAAAAAAACTATAAATGGATATTCAATTAAAGAATTTTTTAGAATATATCTATTCATTTCATCGATAATTATACTTTGAAAGTATATATATCTTGTTATTATTAATAATCTTCACATCATTCCAAAGGACTGGTATTTGTTTATGGGAACTGCTCTAGTAAGACTCCAAATTATAAAATAAACCCAATTATCCTATTTTTCCTTTATATTTTTTTCGTTTGTCTAATTTTATAAAATAAAATAAATACTTTTACAAAACAATTTGATGTTCCAATAAAGAATGAAATAATTAGATCCAAAATGAAACCTTGAAATTATATAAAATTTTGCCATCTCTATTCGGAAATAGTTCTGAAATAATACCCAAATCAGATGAGTTCGAATTTAAACAATTTTTAATGTTGTATATAGAGTTATACGAGAACGAATTTAGATTAACGAATTAAGCAAATTGTAATAAAAATTAATAATCAATTTAGTAACTAAACTTTGAATATTTGAGCTTCAACCACTCGTCCTTCAAATAGGGTAGTGTCCTAGATTTCATAGTTGTTAAAATCAAAAATTTATTTTAAATTTGGACTATCATTAGAATTGTTTGATTAAATAATCTGAAGACCTAAATTACTCTAAATACCTTGATTTTATTGCTGCTAATTCTTCTTTATGTATTTAGAAAATCTACCATTTGAATACGAAAATAAAAACGATACTAAATTTGGCCCATGCTATTCAAATCGATAGTAGGGTCTATAACCTCCAAATTATTTGCCGCAATTGGCCATCATAATTAGTAACAAATGGTATTATTAATTATGGTTTTACCAAAAGTTCAATAGATTTTTCATACCATTCTTTGTGCCTTAATATAGTAATTAGTATTTAACTTATTTCCCTAAACTTATCTATTCATGTAATCCAGGGAAAGTGTGAATAACTTCATTTTCTAAAGATTGACTGAATTTATCTTTAATGGTCTTCAAATATTGTAAGGAGTTATCACAAAACCTTTGAATATTAACATTAAAATAGTCAATGCTTATTTATTTAATATGTATACTCAATCATAAGTCCCCTTTCAATTGTCTAAAAATTTTTGATATCAAATTTATCTTTAAATTTTTTATTAATGCTGCTCATTGACTCGAGAGCATCTTCTAATTATTAATATTCTTTTGTTCTTAAATGATTTTCTTTTCCCAAAACCTCAATCAATTAATGCTTAAATTCATCAATTTTCATTTCTTTTACTATATTTTCTAATGCAGAATTTACAGCATCATTAAGTTTATCATATTATTACTAAAAGATAAATAAATTTTGATTAAGCATCTCCAAAAAAGATAGGAAGAACCTTTTAAGTTCATTCATATCTTAACAAAATTCTTTTATAACTGGTATTTTAGAATTTGATAAAATATTTTCAAATACTTTTTTAGGCTCCTCAATTAACTAAATATAATATCAATATACATCTTTAATTAAGAATGTCTTTGATTGAATATCTAGGTCCTTTGTTTATAAAATGCATTTAATGCAAATGAACCTAGACCGGAATGGATGTTTTTCACTTAGGCAAATTGCTTACTTTTCACACTCTTAATGCTCTGAGCAATTAAATTTATTTTTTATTTGTTGAAAATAACTATCTTCCCCTTTTATATTTATATTTATCATTTTTATATAATTTAATATTAAAATGTGTCTTGAAATATTCTCACTTCATAATTTTAATAAAAAGTTATAGATCATTAATTTAAATCTTTGAGTTTTTCAATATTCATTGGATTAAATTTGAGATTTGCGATTCAATTGTAATTTTTATCAATTCAGGGAGTTGGGATTTTTCAATATTTCTTGATATATAAATGTAAACATTTTTGTAATATTAATAATTATTCGTAGAATCATTCTAAAAAATAATATTTGTTGATAGGAACAACAATAAGTACTCCTAACAGCACTCCAAAATATATGCTAAATCCATTTATGAATCCTATCTTCTCCTTTGTTTTTTCTTCGTTTGTCTAGATTTAATTTTTGAATAATTACTTTTTGTGGACCTAATTGCATTAATCCAGTATTAATATATCCATGAATAAATGCAAATGAAAAAATATTCACATACGCAAACATATCATTAATTAATTTATTTTCTGCAATAAGAAAAAATGGGTAGAATTAGATCATTCTAAATATTACAAAAATAACTAAACAAGATTATTCTAAACAGTTAATTTATCTATAAGAATAGAATTGATATCCTGCCAACGATCTTCCCATTGTATCACCAACATTAAAAGATAAAAACAATATATTAGCCCCCCATTCTCTAAAGCTAAATTCAAATTACTTTTTAAGTGCTATTCCAGGATATATCATATAGGTTTATAGGTATAATATTAAACAAGAAATGGAACTGGAAATGCTATTTTATTAATCCACCAATAAGTTTGCAAAAAGTTCATTTGACTTATCTAATTCTATCTAAGTTGTAAGTGCTCAGAATTCTCATGAGTTTCAATTTCCTAGACAATTATTTAATAATTATTTTAATTTTCTTACAATTTCTAATCTATAGTTTTATTAAAAATAAAAAACATTAGCAATGACAATAAATTTAAAAAGGATGTAAACCCTAAGGTGATCAAAATAGCTAATATTGACATACATAAATACATAATCCTGCATTTTAATCTAATGATACCAAAGAAATAAATCTAAAAATGCAAATGAAAATTCCTGAAAAACCAGTACCAACAAAATATATTGCTACATATTCATCTCCAAACATCGAACATAAACCGGTTGATGAGGATCTAACAAAACAACTTGCGACTCCCAACAATAATGAGACAACAAGATCAATAAAGAAACCTAGGGATTTAAATCAAATTTTACCTTACCTATTTGGTAATAACGCTGCAATAATAGGAAGCAATACAATGAAAATGGATTGAAATAAGAGACCTCCAACAATTCTAGGTTATACTTAAAAATAACCACTTAACTTCGGCATTAATATTCCAAATGAACAGAGGCCAATATAGTTTGGTATCAGAATATAAAATGAAATGTTCATTTCTTGAAATTACTAATCAAAAAAATTCTTTCCCATTAGTATTGAATTCCATCCAGATTAAGAGGCAAGCCCTAAAATGAAAAAAAATACCATCATGAATGTGTTAGACTTGGTTTATTCAATATTTTGATTATTCATGAGGGGATATTTAAGATAATAAATAATAAATTGTTTTTCTGAAGGAATATTAATAAAATACTTATGTCCTTATCAAAATGTTTTATAATGTTTGTTCATGCATTCTAAAGGTTAAAAAGTTATTTTGCTGAAAAAAAAAAAAAATCAGAACAATTGTCAAAACACCTTAATAAGAAATACGTTCAACAAGAATATTATTTAGGATTTTTTATATAAGGTTAATGATAAACCCAATAATTTTAATTATAGATTTGATTAATTATTAAAGACTTAAAAATTAGAATGAACAGTATTGATAATATATTTTGAATTTAACAATTTTATTCTACTTAATTATTAAATTAATCAATAAAATATAACTTTAAAGACTTAAATTTCTTTTAATTGAGGTTAAGGTCCTCCAAAAAGGTGAGTTGGTTTGTCAGTCTATATGTATTTGTTAGCATCGAATATTGTTCCTAAATTTTTGCAATCACCTGTTTAAAAGTCTTCGTCAATTCTCATTTCCCCAAACCAAGGACCATATTTTGGATTACACATCAGTGTGTTGCCCTTTTTTATTTAGTTGTAAATTTGTTTTTTCGTCTAAGAGAATTAAAATGATTATAAATTAGGATCCATTTACCAATTTTGATTACTATTATCCCATAACAATGGTGTGTATCCTCCAAATTTAGTACCATTTTTAGATTCCATCATTATCAATAAATGGTCCTACATATTGCATTTTTACCAAAAATGCCCTGCTGTCATGCCATCTCTTGTTCCTTTGTATATTAATTCATATTTAACTTATTTTCCTTAACTTATCTATTCATGCAATTCTGGAAAAGAGTTTATGTCTTCATTTTCTAAGGATAAGTTTAATTTTTCTTTAATATCTTTTAAAAAGCATACAGAATTACTACAAAAATTCTGAATTTCAACATTTAGATTGTCAATGCTAAATTATTCAATATAAGTACATAGCAATCATGCCTTTCTCAATAGTTTCGACTTTCCTGATATCAAAAGCTTTTTAGAAATCCTTATTAACAGTGCAAGTGTCTTAAAGAAATTTTTCGAGCATTTAATATTCATAGGTCTCAATGTGATTTTTCTTTCCCCATACATCCTAATATTTTTGCTTAAACTCATCAAATTTCATATTGTTTTCTAAATCTTATAAAGTAGTATTAATAGTATCATTAATCAAATCATATTATTAGAATAAAATTAACAATTATTTATTTAGTAGTTCCTAAAATTATAAGACGAACTTTTTCAAATCGTTCAAACCTTGAAATAAATTCTTCTTTGCAGGAATTTTAGTGTTGGGTATGATACTTTCAAAGATTGTTTTAGGTTATGCAATTAGCTTATATGAATAGAGAGAGTACATCTTTAACAGGGAAAGTTTTTTTTAGAATACTCATATCATTTAATGATATCACGCATTTAAGGCAAACAAATCTCGACTTGAATGGACTTTTCTCGCTCAGACAAACAGCCTACTTTTCGCAATCTGTGTGTTCTTAACAATAGAATTTTATTTATAATTCTTCCTCTGTAGTTGTTTGCATTTATTAATTTATTATTGTGGTGGTCTCTCATACTTATATATCTAATGTAAATTCTATTACTCTAATTTCTATTACTCATATCAATAGTATATATGTTTTAATAATTTTGTACAATTAATGGCCATGATATGTTCGAGATATTAGAAATTTGTATAGAATTAGATTGTAAGGAACAAAATAGGAGATTGTGCTATCTTTGTCAAAAGATGAGGCATCACGATTCTCATCAAACAATTATGGAAACTAAATTTAAAGAATTTTTAGATGACAAGAAATAAAAACTGGTTGATTGGGATTAAATTGATTTAGCTTAGAACTTCAAATAATTTAAATTGAATATACAGCATAAAATCGAAATCATAAACATTTGGTTAGATAATCTTGAGAAACAATTTTATTAGTGTTTAACTAAACTCGAGGAGAGTTGGAGACACACTAAGGAGTTGCTAGAATGCAGCTTTTATAATTTGGATGAGAACAATGTAAAAGAACTTTTAAACATCGATCAATCATGGGGAAATGAAAACATTTAATCATTAAAGAAATAAGTCATCTAAACACTAAAAGAATTAGAATAAAGGATCAAGATTGATTAAGTTGATAACCCGTTTGAAAACATCAAAAATATTCAAAAGGAACAATTTGTTAAAATCCTTCATAACGAAGTTATAACCAAAGATAGGGTATTTTAGATGTAAAATAGATTTTATAAAAGATAGATATTTTTCTGGGCTCGCAGTATTAGAAACTAGATAGAAAAGGTGGACATATGAGCTGGATGGTCAAGAGTTAGGTGGAGGAGAATACGTTAAGGGAAAAAGAGTAGGGCTATGGATTATCCCTATTTTAGGAGAGAATACTAGAAATAATCCTTTTTTGAAGTTCCAAAATTGTGTCTACAAAGATGGATTTGAGCAAGGAATTTGTAGAATAACATCAATTGATCAGAAAATTATGTAAAAAATAAATTAAATATGTTAGAGAAGAAGGTTATTATGACAAAGGCCTAAGAGTGGGACCTTGGAAAGAAGTATGTGATGCTAAGTAAATTTAATATTTAATATTGAAGTCAAACTGTAATATTTAAAGGTTAATATTAAGGAGGACTAAAAAATGGTGAATGGAATTATATCAAAGGAACCACTATAATGTATGATTTTAATATTATATTAGAGGTGGAGGATCGTACAAGGATGGAAAGAAAGATGGAAGATGGAAAGAGCCAGACTTATTAAGGTATCATTTTAATTAATTTATAAAAAGTCTTATTGTATATCATATTGGGGATTATAAAGATGATGTTAAAATTGGGGAATGGATCATTTGGAAATAAAACTAAGCAATAAGAAAATATAATTAATGAATATTATTTATATTAATGGAAATTAATGGATATCTCCTATTACATAATATAGCTAAACCCAAAAATATGGGCATGATTATCAGAAATGCAGCTGCCTTTAATATTAAGACTGTATTTATAATTGGAAAGTAAACTTAAAAAAGAAAGTTTGAGATAGTGGAAGGTTTTAAGTTCTTTGGAAATCAGGGGACTTAGTAATAAATGGAATTTATAATATTCCCTTCGTTAAGAGAAGCTAAGGAGCATTTTGTTAAGAATGGACTATTTGTTTGTGGTGTTGAAATTGGAGAAACATCTGAAAATATTGTAAAACATCCATTTAGGGGGAATACAGTATTCTTTATGGGTAATGAAGGGACAGGACTAATTCCTGAACATAGATAAATATGTGATCATTTCGTTTATATACCACAATACACAGAGAAGACTGCTAGTTTAAATGTTAGTGTTGCTTCAGGAATAATATTTCATCATTTTGCTTGTATCACTTTTTTATAACAAATATAGTATGGGCAGGATATAAGTAAGTTGACATAATTGGAGAAAAATTTTAAAAACAATAATAAGAAGAGTAACCTATAATTAAAAAATAGGATATCCAAGAATGAATTTATATTTCATTATTATACACACTCTATATCACCTTCTTTTGGATTTTTTTTATTAAATTTGTCGAATTCATTTCTTATTTATTATTCTCTTTCTAATATCTGATCTGGTTTTGGATACTAATGATAATTTAATTTATTACTGATATTATGAGAGTATTATTCTTATAAACATGAACGATTAGTTATTTTTCAATCTTTAAATTCAATCTTCTTAAATCAGGTATTTAAAATTTCTTATAATATTTTTTATTAGTTGTCTTTATAATTATGTCTTGGTTTTATTCATCAAAGTCAATTTGATACACTTCTTCTGGGTATGTCAGATTTCTAATTCGAAACTGGAAATGTTAGGCAGTGTCTTTTCTTGTAAAAATAGGCTGACAATCATATTTATGTTACATTGTTGTTTGCAGGTACGATTTCCTGGTTTAGAACTTAAGCTTCTCCTACTTCGTAAATCCATTATGCATCTTTGATATTTGATTATTTCTTAATTCTCCTTGATAAAAGCTCATGAGATTTCATATCATATTCCTCTACTACTTCACTCTTGTCATCAAATGTATAATTTAGTCTCCTTCTTCCTCCTGCTATAACTGCTGTAATTTATGGTTTTCCAATAAACATTAATTTATATTTGCATTTAAATGGACAATCAACATTTCTCTTTACTTGGTATATCGCTAGTTGTGTGCAGAAACTCTAAAGGAGAGTACCTATCTGTTCTAGAAAATCATGATTAAGGGTGGTGGTTGCCTGGAGGATTAGTTGATCCTCCTGAGACATATTAGAAAGCTGCAATCAGGGAAACAATAGAGGAAGCATCTATTAATGTTAAGCTCTTAGGAATATTGCGATGTGAACAAAGCTGTAAGAAAGAAAACTATCAACGATTTAAGGTTGTCTTCTATGCTTAACCAATCGATGAGAATCAACCTGTCAAAACTAAACCAGACTAAGAAACCTAGTGTTCTAAGTGGATTCCCTATAATGAGTTGGAGAAATATCATAATATAGGACCAGGATGGAGAGGACCAGAACTTTTAAATTGGGCGAAATATATTGAAGAAGGTGGTGTCATAATGCCTATGAGTTTCTTAACATAAGAAGGAGCTCCAGCAGTCATATAGCAACCATTTACAGTCAAAGATTTACCAATAAAATGATATTATTATTATTGCAGATAATACGTAATTTATTTTCCAAATATATCTTATAAATTTATTATACAATTGAATATTATTTCATATTTATTAGTAAAATAAGAGATATGCATCTTTATTTCCTAAGACCTCATCTATAGATTTCAATTTACTAACTTTGTCATCGTTGAATTCGTACCAACCGTCTCTCTTTCCATAAGCTATGTAATGTCCATTTTCTAACGATCCACTATGATCTACAATACCATACAATCTGAAGAGTGTATTATTAACTTCCAAAACTTCTGGATAATCAATCAATTTATTATTTTTCGTGAATGCTCCCTTAAATTCACTGTATTGGAATCTCTTAAGCTGTATGATTAATTAATTTGGCAAAAAGCAAATTTATATTTTCTTCATTGCAAAAGTCAGATCCTTACACGATTAACAATAATAAGCATTCTCATCGAATAATCCTTCTTCACTCTAAAACTAATTGATGAGTTCATTTAAATGTAAGGCAGGCTCCTTCTTTTGCTATTAATTCCAATCAAAAACAATCCTTAGCACTTAAGGGCATTTTCCCTCTTCAAATTCTATTATTAAGCTAGAATGAGGATCTCTTAAATGAGTACAATCTAAATAGGTTGCCATCTCCTTCTTATTGTTAAATGGAAGATCACATTTATGTTGGGTGTCTTTCTTATGAAGTTTTCCACACGCAAAAGGGCACTTGGTTCTTGATGAAAACTTAAAATTGATCTTCACTGAAAAGCCCAAAACTTCTTTTAGCTATTATGTCGTGAATAAATCTTCAGGAATTGGATTCTCAGGTAAGATTAAATTGTCACAACCTCTTGCATGATCTTTTAGTTGATCAAATATTATTTAATAGATGTGCTATGAGGGACTGAATTTATTAATGATTATCAATCTAGGGAATGTTGTTGGAATTGCCTCTGAAACTGATGAATATACTGTTCTTTTTTCCATGGAAATATATTGGACGTCCATGTATAAATCATCATCAGTAACTTCATGAGCTTTTCTGTTCAATTGATATAAAACAAATATCAAGTTTTTGTTGTCTTGTAATACTTTTGAAAATTTTTCTTCATCTTGAAGTATGATGGACTTTACTTCATGCGGAGTGCACATAGCTGCAATCAAATATTCGGGATCGATATTTATTTACTAACCTACTTGTTATTTAACTTCAGCCACCATGAAGTTATCAACATCAAATGGGATGGATAATTTAACAAAACCTTCGAGCCAGTCATAGAAGACCACAAATATATCAACTTTAGATTGAGCACACTATACTGTGTCTATAGATAGAGGCAGAATATGGAACGTCTCAAATGTATCAGTTTCACTCTAACAAACAGGGCATTTGATAGTTGATTTGAATTAACCCACAAAGTTTTCAATCAATAGGGGACTATACTATTTTAATGCATTCTCCCAAGCTTAATTACAAGTTTTTGCTTGCTATATTATAATATATCAATTACATTATCTTATTTTCTTTAATAGTGTAATAAAAGTTATTTCTATTGCTTCATTTCCTCTTTGTCTAACTCCTCTTCCATTTATTGACCATCTTCCTCATCATCATCATCAGAATCTTCCTATTTAGACTCTGTATTATTATCCTCTATATCAAAATTTAGAACTTCTTCAATCTATTATTATTGAATTTGCTAATCTTTCTTATTCAAACTCATAATTTCTTCATTTAAAGCATCAAACAGATATAAGATAAACTCCGCTGCATCCTATTGGTTATTATTTCCAAACTTTAATATGTATAATTAATAATTACCTCAGGATATCTTTTAGCCAGCTATTATCTGAAACTGTATGGTGTGAATTTAGAACCGCTTATGTACAAATGTTTTATAAGTTTATCAATTTTATAATTTAATTGAATCTACTTCTTCTAACAGTTCTGTGTTATATATAATTTCTTCAGCATAAACTAAACAAGGTTTTCAGAACTAAATAAGCATTAAAGTGATGCATTCATATAGCATGTATTACCTAAATTTACAAGCCCTACACCTGGAGGTTCCAATTAGTTTATTTAGTCCATCTCATCATCATCTTCCGAGTCGAAGGCTTTTTCACAAATATTTGAATGAAACTCTTAATCTTTATATCTACAAGCATCAGTGCAATAAAAGGCTTTCTTACATGCGCATTGAATTGATAAGGATGATTTCTAGTTACAATAAAAGCACATTCCTTAACTTTTAAGCTAGAATTCAGATTCAACAGCTGAAAATAGGTTGAATGGATCCACCAACAATACATAACTTGATTTTATCAATCTATTTATCTGCAATTAGCTTTATAATTAATATCCTTTAAGTATGAACCTTTCACTGTGAATTGATTTTAGAATTATTAATTCATGTTGAGATACCTCAGTGCCTTAATCTAGCAACCAAACATTCAGATCATAAGTGGACAAGTGATTTCTAAAGTATATCTACAATTCATTGAAGTCCCACTAAGCAGGTACCAATATTTTGAGGTTATTAAGTAAACTCCTTTTATTTGCTACTTAATTTTATGGTACTTCTTGGATACTTTGCATTATGTTTTTTGTTATGTATATTACTTTTGGCTATGATAAAAAGTATAATATACCTGTAGGAATGAAAATTAAAATTATCCTTGATCATCCATCATTCTTTTTATTTCAAATCCATCATATCTCTACTATAGGAATTTCCAAACATCCTCATTTACCAATAAGTAATCTCTTTAGGGCTTTAAATCTTCTTTGATGGGAGGCAACAAATATTGATACTGCTCTTTAACATAATGGAAATCATCTGCAGGTCGAATTATATCATTGTTTATTTTTTCCATTTGTGTGCGTCCAAATTTACGACCTGTTGGCTTATCATTTTTGATGAAGGCTTCATAACCAACATAGATTTTCCAAGCATCAAACCAATGTCTGGATAGCAAATATGCAGTTTTTTCTTGCCCTTTTGATAGCTACTCTTTCGAAATAGTAAGCAATTAATGAGCAGATATAGCTTGGGAATATAAATTATACAAATACCTTCTATTTGAAGCATCTCTCTCTTCTCATTATCCAACGGAGGAATTGGCTGAAAGGCTTTATTCTACTTGGCTTTCCTTCGATTTTTTCTTTTGCTACCCATTTATTAATTAAAAAATTAAAGAAATAATATTCAAAATAAGGCAAAATTAAAATCATAATCAATTATTCTCTAAAACTCATGAGGATATAGAACCCTTTATTGCTTTTCACATTTTTCTGGTATATAGAATTCCAATTTAGGGGAAAGATAAGATATGGTGTATTCACTATTGAAGTCTTAATCCAAAAGAATTCCATTTTCTGCAGATTTCAAGGCTAATTCATTCTTTAAGGGATCAGGAACTTCAGGAAAATGAAGTATGATTCTAACTTTATCTTAGTAGGGCACTTGTTTAATGCAGTGACCCAGAAAATTCTTAATAGAATTAGTGAAGACATAGTCACACAATAATTGAAACTCCTTAATACTGAAGTGATAAGCTCCCAATTAGTGGTTTTTATCATGAATTCTTATTAATGGAGGTGTAAAGGAAACTTAGCAATATTCACCATTATAGAAAATAATTTTCTTAATAATTTTTTCTTCTTTTGTCAAAGTTCCTTCCATTAATTTGAATTGATAGTCAAATTTAGGAAGTAGAGTACTTGACATCTCATCTATTTAATTATTCTATCATATTCTTAAATAAAGTACATATTGGTTAATATCTTTGAAATCACTCTAAATAAGTTTAGATAATTAAAGATTTGTTAGGCTGATTGGCATATTCTAGTCTTCAGTTAAACTATAGACAATTAGTTTGGGCATTTCTATTATGAATTTTCTTTATTCCTTAATAACTTCAAAATCTTTTTGATGATGAAATTCGTCTACAAGATCAAACATACCCACAGCCTCCGTATCTATCGATATTTTCTTATTCTCATAATTCAAATCTTCTTTAATTTGATTTATACATTCCTGTAAATACTCTATCGGATTTTTTAGTAATAGTATTTTTTTTGCATCTTGGAATTTAATTATCGTTTTTGCCTCAACCTTCCCCTTAGATCTCTTCTTCTTTATGAACATATTTCTTAAGATAGTATAGATTATTACGTGATTTTCACATTTAATGGTATAGATTGTTTATTGAAAACTAATTATAATTTGCTGCTTGGAAGAACATTATCGTTTATGATTGCCAATAAGGTTCTTCTATATTGTATTTCTTTTTCCCTTTCAGTTATCGTTTCGGGATCATCCCTCATTCTGGCATCTACTTCTATTAATTTATAAACATGCAACTTCTTCACTTAAACTTGAACTTATTTCTTCTACACTGTTTAGGTGTTTGATGATCTGCCAAACTTTTGTAACTACGTTGGTTTATTTGTATCAACGAATCCTCTTTTTGATATTTGTTTTATGAATTACTTGTCACATAGGACGCCAAAATTGGATGCTTGGAATTACTGAGTTTTGTTCTGTCCTGCTAGATTCTTGATCTATGTGGAAGTGAGGAGCTTGGAGGATTAGGGTCTTTAACTAAAGGGAAAGTATTCTCTTATAGCAGTTTATGATGTGGTTGGTCTCATTAAATGAAATATTTGATTTGTATTTTGCTTATAGGAATTATTTTTTAGGAAACTTTAGCCTCAACAAAGGCAGGCGATTGCTTACAAGCTTATTGTGGATAGTAGGTAAAGGATTGTAGAGAATAAAATTGTGATGCCCATGTCCAATAATGTGCAAATAAATTCAAGAAATAGGTTGGAAAGGCATAGAAGGAGAAAACATATAAAGGGGACTGAGCATGCATTGGACGATGTAATTATTATTTTCCTATCATATAGTTCAACTATTGTATGAGCACTAATTCAGCGGCTAAAGCTTTGAACAGTTGTAGAAAATCACACTGCACTAGGGTTCTATTGTAGGAGCATGAAATAATTGGTTAATGATATACGTTTTTTAACATTTAATAAAAATTCATTAAAATATATATTCTATGTCTTCCAAATACTATTATTTTCCTTATTTCAAAACATTATTAATTAGTTGTCTCTTCTTTTGATGAAGATGATTAATTTTCTCCTCTATCGTATCTTTGCATAAGAATCTCTTCACGAATACTGACTTAGATTACCCAATTCTATGAGATCTTCCAATCGCTTGATCTTCTAATGCAGGCTACATAATTTTAATTATATTTACATTCCACCATGGATCTACTATTAGTACATGATTTGCAACTTGTAAGTTTAATCCAGTTGAACTAGATCTGATGGAAAGAATCAAAACTTTTAAATCATCTTTTTCCTCAAACTATGTTACATTCTTTTATCTTTATTATACAGTCATGCTACCATCTATTGTTAAGAATTTAATATTCTTTTCTATTAGTAAGTATCCTAAGAAACTTATAATTAGATTCCATTAGGTGAAGACAATGCATTTCTCACCTATATTATGAATTCTTTCAATCTCCTTAATTACTTCAATTAATTTTGAGGATTTAATATTCTGAATGCAATCTTTCAACGATTTTTGCACCTCCTCTGATTCATACAATATGTTAATTATGTCATTTGATTATAGCAAGCATCTACAGTATGGACATTTACCTCTTTATCTAATTTCATTTTGGAAACACCTAAAATGATTATAATATATACTAAATGCAAAATATGTGACCACACTTTGAAATACTGAATTCATCTTGATTCTCTTCTAAACAGATTCCACATTTCTATTCTTCTTTGGATTATATTTTCTGAAATATCCCATCCTTAAATGTTTATGAGATTAGTTGATTGGCTCTAACCTAATGAATATTTAGGAAACTATCGATTTTTTATATTATTTGATCCTGTGAATCTTTGAAATTCATTTCTTAGATTGCTAATTGCGGATGGTCACATGATTGCCTTATTTTCACCAAAATTTAGAAGATATGAACAGATGGGTTATCTGTCTTATCTTTGAGCTAATAATAGAGGTCTTTAGTTCCAGTAAATAGTCTATGATATAGTTTTCTCTCAAATTCATTTAATTCAACCCATATTATTTCTGTCAATAATGGGGTAGTTTCTTCCTTCTGAACATCGCATTTAAGTCTTCTCAAAATTAAGGGTGAGACAATAGAATCCAGCAGGAATTCTTACTCTTAGTCATTATCATTCTTATTTATGTTTTAATTCCACCAAGAGCTAAGAATATTAATAAAATAATTACTATTCCCCCAAGGTTTCAAGTCTCAAAAATTAAACTAAACTAAATAAATCATCTAGTTTATTTTATAATGGGGTTCCAGTCAAGCACCACCGATACTCTGCATTCAATAGGCATGCTCCTCTGCATAAATTAGATGCTCTATTCTTTATGTTATGTGCTTCATCTAGTATAACTCGATAAAATCTTTATTAAAATAATGGACATTAAATTTTATTTGATTTTTTTTAAGTGCTTTCATTTCTGCTTTATTTAGTTATCATAAATTTAGTATCTGATTACTTGCTCTTTTTAGAAGGAGTCCGAATTTATTAAATTTGGAATTCATCTGAGGAATCGTCTGATACAGAATCAATTGGAGAATCATCAGACAACTCAGAATTTTCTTCAATAAATGAATCCAACGTTTACTTTTTTTTGCTTTATTGCTCAGCTTTATTTTTACCTTTATTACAAGTCTTTTAATTAGATTTTTCTAAATTAGCCTTTTATTTTCCTTTACTATCATCTTCTTCATCTTCTATTTTGATGCCATTTATTTTCATCCATTTCTTGTATTCAATCCCCACAACCTGAAATGTTGTAAGTATTATGTCATAATTTTATAAATTAGGACAATTTTTCCTTGATTTTTTGTCATAGTAAACGAAATATGTCAGTGTAGATTTTTTTGAATGCTTATCAATTTCTGATTACCACTATTGTAATACAGATTTAGGCACTACAACAAGGTTAGGTCCTTTTTTTGTTTAATGTATTAATGATAGAGCCATTATAGTTTTTCCCAATCCCATTTCATCTGATATTATTCCTCCTTGTGTTGGTTTCATTTTTTAGAAATCTTCACTCAACTAACCAGTTAAGCAATTCTAATATATTTTCTTTCCCTTCGGTAATATTATTTGCTCCCATAGAATGTTTAATTGCCTCTCACCGTGTTTTTGAGTCTTTTAAATATAAGGATTTTATATTTATTGCTCTCTGAACAACATCCAAGTCAAGGCTTGCTTCTGATAGTTCATTAAGACAGATTACATGGTTTTAGGAGTTTCAGTTTCTATTAATTCTTTTTCAATTTCAAAACAATCTTAATCTTCTGTTTTAACAACTATATTTTACTACTCTTGGATTTAATTGGCATAATCATAAATGAACTTATTGAAGTATGATTTAATTCTTTCTGGGATTTAAAATTGAATCTAATAATCTTGAACGTGAAAACCATAATAAGGATAGGATTTATATCTTCTAAGTCTTATCAGTTCACTTCTTATTTTGCCTAGCTTTTTATTATCAAGGGAATCTAGAAACAACCCCTATTCAAACTATTCATTGAAATTAAGGTAGGCATAACTATTGTAGTGCGTTAAGAACCTTTCTTGATTTTATTTAGGTATTTTATTTTTTATTCTTTCTATTAAATAATGGTAATGGTCTAATATTCTTTAGTGATCTCTTATAAAATGCAAATTATCGTATGTTTTGTATTAAATCATACGCATATGATCCTTGCTGCTTCTAAACCTTAGCTATTTGTGGTTGTTCATTTATGTAAATATTATCTGTTCTGCAAATTCCCTGGTATAAACACTATTCTTGAAATTCGAGAAGTATTTTTGTTTACTACTCTAAGACATTATGATTTTGAGGGAATCCTTTCCAAAAGTGTCATAGAAGGCTTCAACGCATAATTAGGAGGAAAATTAATTTTAGTCCATTAGCTTTGAGAGCTGATTAATAGGGTCATTTTAGCGGATTGGTGAATGTAGATATTTTTCAACACATAGTAGATCGAACATGACTCTCAAACTGTTGCCTACGAACTTATCCACCGACTGTTCCTTGAGTGACTTTTCAGTAAGGTAAACTTTTATCTTCATAATGACAAGTTTGTTGTTGTCACTTCCGACCTTCTTGGCTGACATTTTAATGAAGCCAGCATCTAGTAGAAATGGCCAAATAAAATCATAGCTATGAATAAGCAATCCAATTTTTGTCCAACATTTAACTCGGGCTTAGCCACCCTTGTACTCCAGTCTTTGAAGGGTGTCTTTCATACTCTTTGGCAAACCTTCTTGCTTTTCTACAACATAAGACTTAAGCTCTCTATTTAGAAACTTATCGCTATCCTGTTTGTAAATATTTTCAGTTTGAACATTAAGTTTCTTATTAATAGAGGGTATCTCTGTGCTATCCATAAAACTTAGAAACTTTCCGACGAGTAATTGCTTGATGTATTTACTTTTCATTAAAATATTCTATTGTTTTTAGGTTTTCTATTTAATATATATAATCCATAATTTATTCGTTTTGATGAAATACATTTTGTTTCTATTAATCATCGGAATGATCGTATGTCAGGAATGCATGCTAACTAATTGTGCAGCATAAGTGAATGACTGTAAGAGAGACAATGTCTGGTAAACATTTTTGAATAATAAGATAGTAAAAAGCAAGTACATGATTGTGCAGCAGAAAAACTGAGTAATTTAGGAGATGGAAGTTCAAGCAAATAAACACAAAAAGCAAGATCATCCGTAATTTATATTATAAGCTTTTAGTATGATTTATGCTTGAAAAACGCAAATTATAAAAAGACAAGAGATTTATATTAATGTTAACAAAGTTATTGTTCATTCTAAAAACTACTTTTGATTGGATAAGAATATGAATGATGCTTTTGATTTTAAATTGATAAGAATAATTGATTCTTCTACATTTTAAAATTTATTTTCTTGAGTATGAATATATCAGTCAATATCAAACAAATGAGGTAATATGGATTTAAAATCTATAAATTGAACAGTTTGTTTGACTTGTAGATTAGAGGATAATATTTCCTTGTCTTATTATATTTTTTGTTCCTAAATCTCTGGAGCTGCCTTCTCTTACACTATTTCTTTTGTGGTAGCTTATTGCTAGGGCTACTCATCATCTTCATCTGGCTCATTATTTAATTAAATTTTTTAATTCTATGGAGGAGACTAGCTCTTAGAATGAGGGATTTCTGATTCCTCTGTTAATTTATCTTATTTTAGTTGAGAAATCTTATCAGTCAATATATTTAATGGAATGGCAGTGTAATCTAAGATTTAAATAGAAAATCATACCTTATTCAGTGAATACTACATCATTTTAATTCAATTTCTTCAATTTTAAAACTATGAAATCTGTTACATAATTAATCTCTGATTGATTTGTATCTATGGATGATTGATGACTTGCTAAATGCAAAAAATATGTATTGGTGTTATTTTCATATTACATAAATGAATAAACACATATTTCCTAAATTATAAATTAAATATATACTTGAGAATTATAAACAACATCCACTTTATCTTTATCATAACCTTTATAGTTAATGATAACAAATACGAAATCATTATCTTATCTCAAGTGATATTTCAGTTAAACATATTCAGTTACTTTCTCTTCTATTTAATTTTCAATTTCTTAATTCTAAATTTATTATTACTTTTCCTAGAGGCTATTTCTTAGATTTTCACATCTTACTATTGATCTTTTTCCACTTTTTAATCTTGGATGAATTTAATTTGATAATTTTACTCTTGATTAGAATTAGATTCTTCATTATCTTGTTAATTTTCTTATTCTGGTTCCCCATATTTTTTATTTTAAATTTCTTCGTACTCTCTTTTCTCATCTTCTAATTTCTATTTAATATAAGCTCTGCTAATTGGAATCTTTAGCTTTAAGGTTTTTGTCTTCTACTCAAATTTGGCAGTTCCATTCTCTGATTCAACAGGATAAGGGAATCTTATATCCAAATAATATTTCTCAGGAACATCCAGTATTAAACTAGTGTTCGAAATATCTAAATTAATTTCCTTGATTCCTTCTACTCTTGCCATCTTGATATCACATCCTAATTAAGTGGGTAACTTTTTCAAAGGATTAACACTTGAGTCAATAAAATCTGCATAATCAACAGGGTAGGAATATATAAATCGATATTTAGGCTGTTAAACAGATTTAGAGTCAATTTCATCAGATTCTTTGAATGCAAGTTTGTCTTCTTCATCTTCAAGTTCCTTTTTCTATTATTATTTAAGCAACTCCTATTCTTGGTGTTCTTTTTTCTATCTCTCAATATCCTTCTACAGCTTTGTCTAAGTGTTTGATAATCCTCCTTGTCTTTGATCAATCTCAGACTAATTAGCAACTTTTCCTTTTTTATCTACCTTTATAGGAAGTAGTGCAGGCTCACCACCTTTACATTTTGTTTTTCTTAGGACCTTGTAATCCTTACTAATGTCTTCATTTCTTTCTCCCAACTATTTCTAAGATGCATCAATTGCAGTACTGCAGATAAGTTCTTAAAATCCGTTCATTTTCTTGCAATATCCAATTGCGTATGGATGAAATGCAACATCTACCGTATTACAAATTACACCCTCTTATATTTAATTTATTTATTACTTTGATCTTAATCATATCTGATTTTTCCAATAGCATAAGGCAATCTCCAATTTTATCCTTTTTGACCATTTTAAGTAACTTCTTCTGATGATGGTTATTCAACAACACCTGATGAACAAATATTCAAGAAAAACTAAAATATAAATTTAAGTTACTTTTTATTCATGTTTTTTATTGCTCTTTGACCATATTGTAGTTTTTAAACAAAACTGTGGTTCAGGCTTGATTAATTTCATATCTTTAGGTAATTCATTCTCTCTTTCGAGTTATTTTAGATATTCATCATATTCTTCTCGATTTTTGGGATCTGATATTTCTTTCATGTAGTCTCCCATGAGATCAGCAAACTCTGGTCTTTTCATGGCTTTCTCAATTTTTTTGAATTCCTAAGGTTGAAATTGCATATAGATTTTACCTCCTTTGTTATTTGGACATCCTCTTATTTGCCAAATTGGTTTGGAATTTACATTAATTTTAATGAGTGATTAAGCTGAAATTATTGAGGAAAACCAATAAGAAGATAAGTAGAAGAGCAAAAATCAAAAGAAAAGAGAGAAGAAAAAGTTATAATAGGAGTAAAATAAATAACTTATGGCATAAGTAGAGGAATAAGTAAAAGATGTTGTAAAAGAAGGAGATGAGGAATTGATTTGGTGCATTAAATAATTAAAGCTTGGTTTATTAGATAAAAATTTAACACCCTAACAACTATAAGAATCTACAGAAGTGATTAGTTTATTAGAATCAGAAAAATAGCCAATGATTAAAAAAAGACTTATAATGAAACAAATATTTGGAGATTATAGAAAGTTGATGAAAATGTACAAATGAACTCCGTTGTGATTTTTTTATAATTAATAAAGTCATTAATATAATAAATTTTTATGTTTCGATATGGTCTTATAGGAGGAATCACAGTTTATGGAGGCGCTGCAGCTATGTTCGGATATATTGGTTGGGAAATGCTTAATATAGCTAAACTATCTATTCCAATTGAAGAGGATGTATATTCTAACACTAAACACATAGTTAGCAAAGGAATTATTTGACTCTGCAACAGCACCGAGAATATCTGTAGATCAAAAGATGAATGAAAGGAAAATAAGTGCTAAATTATATATGGAAAACTATAATCGAGAAAAACATGCAGAGAAAATGGAAAAATAGAAAACTTGAGAAAAAAAATTAATTTGCATTTTTCATTTATTTTTTTTAATATATTTTTAATATGAGTTATCTATATTTTGGATCTCTCTCTGTATCGATACCTCCTATATTTGGTATGTGTAAATATATAATTAAGATACAACACCATGCATGAAGAATATGTTAGATTATGAAGATTGCATCTTTGAAACTAATTCTAGATAATTAGAATTAGTTCATCCAAGTTGGCCTTCAGTCTGGCCAAGAATGTTAACAGATGGAAAGTCGATTGTAATTAAATTTTATCATTTAAGGATACTAGGGGAGTTCCTGTGCATCAAGAAAGTCACACACAATATGAATAGTAAGGAAATATTAATTATTTTTAGTCTCCATCCATTAACAAAAAGAACAAAATATTATTTATGGGAGTGTGAAGAGGAAAGATTTGTTTACAAGGCATGTTTAAGAAAGTTATTGTCGCTTAAAAGAACAGATAAGCATACAAGTTGGGATACAGCAGTGGTTAGTAATATAACATTAACCTGATAAAAAAAATAAAGAATAATATAAAATAGAGATCATTATTCATCAATAATTCTTTGAAGTTTCTCTTGAAACAATTCTACCTTATTTATAATCTTTTAAGGTAATACAGTGCATGGCCCATTATTATTGGCTTGATAATTTTTATAAAAGTAAGTATTGAACTCGAAAAAGTTCTTATGGGGATCAGCTGAGTCTTATATCAATGATTTGTATTTGAGAAATGCCTCTTCATCCTTCTCCTACAAGGCTTTTGTTAAAATATCTTTAGCCTAATAAATTTCTTAATTTTTCTTATCCGCAATAGATTGTTTCAATTCTTTCATCTTTGGTTAATGAGGCCTTGTCTTCAGAAATTCGTCTATTTGCTTATTAATCCTATGAATATACCTAGGGATCTCTAAGCTATAAGCCTTTCAACTGTTTTGCGGATTATGTGATTTGTACTGAATTGGCAACGGCTTCAAATGATTTTGGAGCAACATTGCTAGATCGTCTTCTAGAAGTTTGAGACTTTGCAGATCGAGGTGTTAGAGGAATTAAAACTGATTATTTAAGGTTACTTCCAAGCATGTAAAATACTAAAATTTTATATTATTAATATCATTTATCATTAATAATTGCATAATTTAATATGGTTATCTTTTTATCGAAATAATAATCTGCAATTATATAAAATAACAATAAAATTACTTTTAAATTATATTTAATATGTCTAACCCTGATGTGAATGCATCACAAAATTAAGGAGGTTAAGGCGATAGAGATAAGGAAAAAAAAATAAAAGAATAAGAACCTCAAATAGAATAAATAAATGATAATCATTAAAATCATAACATCTAGCAACCTTAGAAAGAAAAATCAAACGATGAACACAAAAATACGATCCAGATTTCAAAAAATGATGAGGAGAATAAAAGTTAAATGTTAAAGCCTTCATTCAATGATGATTTAAATATTGATGAGGTTGATGCTCAAAGTTAAGGAGTTGTTAATGAAAACTAGATTGAAATATAAATAAACCCACAGTAGAATGTAACTCAAGAATAGGAATAAGGGGATGCCACTTATAGATTTAATTTGGATCCTTAAACATAAAATTAACATGAGGATTGGTATTAAGAATTAGAGAATATTAATAAATAATACGTTGAACATCTAGGAGATGAGTTTTGCTGTGTGGAATTAGGATGGCACAACTGTTGTTCGACTTCTTTAATCCAAACCAAGTTAATGAGATTAGGAGTCGGAATTAATTTATATTTTAGATTTATGAATTCGATTGGGTGCTTATACTTAGTCTTGTCCATACTTGCTTTGCCATAGATTCTATTGAGCATATTCAGTAAGATATCATTTTAAATTTAGGTTTCAAATAGAGTGGATAATAATATTCTGGAGATCCTTCCACTTGGCTTATGAGCACTACTATAGGAGCTATAGGCTTAAATAATAAAGTATGCTATTATGGAACTTTTCAATATTCTAATTCATCATTAGATGTTTCACTTACTTGTCGAAATGGAAACTTGGATTTCTCATAAAGGTCATTAGTGTTAGGACTAGTTGAATCCTCCGAAAATAATTGTTACTACATCACTTCTTAAGATCTTTATTCTGACTCTTACCAGAGTGAGTTAAAAGGCTATGATTGTGATGGAAAAGTAAATTGCAATATTTAGTTGGATTAATCAAATTTTCCTAATTATGACATTAGTGGAAAACATGTAATTCTATCTGTATAGTGTAAAGATTCATATATCGATTTTACAATATTTAGAATCAACAATGAAATAGCACCTTTAATAATAGGATTCGCAGATGCAGCCATGATGGTTGCGATGATTATTTACTTATTGAAGTAATTATGTTGATTATCTTTAGTCTCTAATAAGCTGAATCAAATTATTAATATAAAATGAATAAAGCTTAACCTTAATTAGAGTATTTCAGCCTCTAAGTTTCAGTGCCTCAGAAACTACAAAATAACTAACAATTAATTAATCAAATTAAGAATCATTTGGAATAATATATGAAAAAGATTGATAAAAGTATAACTATCTATGATATTTGCACATCAGAAAGTCTTGAATTGATTGATCTATAGAAACAACTAAAGTATTGTAAGTAGAAAATGGAATTCAGAATACAATCTTTGATTGAATCAGGAAACCAAGTTGTCAATATAGCAGATTAAAATAAATCAGTATTAATCAAACAATCATAACTACCATCCCAATTTGAGAAGTTTATGGGAGCATCTCCTCCAGCAAAAAAGGCTAAATTGTAAAAGTAAAATGAAGGAATTAATAAACTGTAATAAAAGTAGAAAGAATTATAGGAAAAAATCTCAAAGATTTAAAAAGAATAAAAAATTAAATATTTATGGGTCACTTTTTCTTCAATGGAGGGAAAACTATAAACTTAGGAAGAATTTTAAACTTTATTCAGCGATTGGTTCCTATACAAATGTTGCATGTGTTGCTTTAATGATCAATCGAAAGAAAAATAAATTTTAATAGAAAATTAGAGATTAAAAGTTATCAATGCTCCTAATCCTGATAATATTTAATGGAATAATTTAAACTATACCTCAAAAGAAAGATTAATTCGAAGATTTATCAGTCTACTAGGAACAGCTGTAATTTTATGCATATGTATTAATTTTAAAATATTTTTTTAAGCATTTTTCATTATAAGTTTAGTCAATCATTATAGGAGACAGATTCAGCAAGAATATCCAAACGTAGATTGTGACTTGTATGAAGTGACAGCTGCTAATATCGAAAATTATATTAATTTATATTAATCAAACGAGCCTGTTTAAAATTATATTATTTGCTATTGTAAAAATAATATTCAAGCCATTTTAAATAATGATGTGACACCAGCAATCAAAAATGCATGTCAGGATTAAATAGAGAACATATTACTTTAATAATCTCTGCCATTTTTAGCAGCTGGGTTTCTCATTTTAATTAATATTTTCATCTAATATTCATTTAGATTGATTACTTAATTTGAAAAACATTAAAATATAAGCGATGAATATATGTCAAGAAGTTTAAAAATATTTTTAGCCTAATTTTTAAATACAGGTTTGATAATTTTAATCTCAAATATTGATTTTAAAAATTAAAATGCTGATAGTATCGTAGATTTCCTATTTGGTGGAAAATATGGCGATATTGATTCTCAGTGGTGTTTGAATGTTGGAATTATTGTGGTAATTATTAAATAAATTTAAAGCTGTGGACATTATTGATAAATACACTCACATTCCCAATAGTTATGATGTTAGATCTACTACTCTATAAAATTCAAGTCATGCTTGATAGAAGTAAGTGTTCAGGGGATTCTAAGATGTCTTAATGTAAGACTAAGGAAGAATTTTTGGAGCTTCATTTAGGGTTGAACTTCTACCTTGATTTGAGATATTCTTAAATACTAACATCAATGTTCGTATGCTTCATATACAGTGCTGCGTTACCATTTTTATATTTGACTACATTCTTTACCATATTCTTCCTTTACTGGTTTGACAAATTTGGAAGTATTTTATATATAAATTATTAAAGTATTTAAAATTTATAGAGAACCAGAAAAATTCGATAGAAGTTTAAGCATCATGTTAAAAAGATTTATGTGGTTTGGAATTATTGTTCACTGCGCCTTTGCCATATATATTTATGGAAGTTCGAACTTATTTTATTAAACCAAAACATTAGTCAATATAGATTTAGTGGGATCATTTTCAAGCTCAGAGTAAATTTAAATATCTATTGTAGTTATGTTAAAATATGGTGGGATAGAGCGTTTACTTAATCAAATAATATTGCCTTAATCGCCATTTTAGGCATACTATTGGTGGTGAATATTTTGATAATTTTCTTTTACAAACCTTTGAAAATATGTATTACTGGATGCACTAGTTCAATCAAGGATAAATTGATAAGATCAAATATAATTAAATCTGGAAGTGGGCAACCGATTTTGATAAGGCCTTTAGAAATGTGTAAAAAAATATAATATTTAAAGTTTTAACTAAAGATCAATTAGAAATAGAGCTTAAAATACTGGAGAAACTTTATCCAGAAAAATCAAAACTATTTACGAATAAAATGAATGCATATAAGAATGAAAGAAAGATCTATCTTGATAAAATGAGCCTTACCTAACAGAATAAGGTAAATATTAAATCTGATGATGGGCAAATTCCTATGAATGAATAAAAAGAGAATCAAGAAAATGCGAATAATAATGCAAACATAAATTCAAATGCAAATGAAAATGATTAGCTGATTGTCAACCATAAGCCAAATATTGCCCTAATAGGATTACCCTCTTATAATATAATGGTACCAATTATACTTATAATTAGTATAATAAGTAATTGAAATAGTATTTTAACAAGGAATGGGAAATAATCTATTCATGTAATTATATATGATTTAATAATTTAAATATTAAAATGGATCAAACACTGAAAGGAGATACTCCTTTAAATTATTCTTATATGTTTTCAAATAAAGCAGGAAAGTTGGCCATAAGACCATTAGTTAAATCAAATACTTACCATGATCTTCCATCTTAAAATTACGATGAGCCCCAATATGATATCAATCGTAATGATAAGAAATATGATAATACGATAAGGCTGGATTGGTATTAAGAGTTGCAAAAATAAAATAAAAAATATCGCTAAGATTTAGGAAGAGATGATACATGTTGCTGCAAAACTGTAGGATGGAATTTACTCTGTACTCCAGGACATTTGGATGAAAACATGAGGAGTTTAGGCATAGGAGTTAATCTATACTTCAGATTTCTCAATTCTTTTATATTGCTCAGTTTTTTTATTACTCTTATATCTGCAATTATGGTTATGGTAAACATTTTCTGTATATATTATATTCTATTTAGGTTACGTTGAGAGTGGACAAAAATTTTCTAGTCGTGACCCATCTTTAGTTCTAGCTAGCACGACTATTGGATTCATTCCTTTAAGTGGCTCAGCTTGCCAAATAAAAATCTATTAATAATAAATTGATGTTCAATTATCGTGTAAAACTGGAGCTTTAGATTTTAAAAATGGATTAAAATATGGTTATATCTATGAAGATATTAAATAAAATTGTTGGGTCTTATCTGAATAAAAAGTATCTGAACAATCAAGAAATCTAGATCAATTTGTTGAGTAATGTGATTCAAAATAAAATTGCACTATCACTTTATATAATTAAACAAAACCAGCTGTTAAGTATTTATATCTGTCTGTAATATGTAAAAATGCATCAACATAAATGTTTGGTATTAATATTTTGAATGCTTAAATACCATTGATCTTAGGTTATTCAGATGCTCTTATTTGCCTTATTATTATAATCTACCTTTTAAAGTAAATAATACTATTTTTATATTAGTCTACAAATAACAGAAGGATTATTTAGAAAAAAACTGAAACAATAATAACCCTAATTGGAACAGTTTTCGTTATAGATTTAAGATCTAGATATTGATAGTATGGAAGAAAGCTTAATTACTAAATTGAAAGATCATATTTAGAAAACCATGGCCAACGTAAATGTTGTAATATATGACATTTAAGTTTCTTAAGGACTAAAATTTATAAATAAATAAAAAAAACTATAAAAATGTCTCGTTAAAATAGAAAATGAAATTTAATCATTAGGATAACATTTACACAATGATTAAGATTATTAAATTCTAAGAATTAAACAGTCATAAATTGAACCTTATTTTTAGTAAACATCGATTTACAGTTAGAACAGTTCAATTAAAAATTCAATTTTGAAATTAAAAGAACTTAATAACGAAAAAGCTTAATTATCCTCATAATTACAGTACCTAAGAGATAATTAGAATAATAAATTTATATGGATAACATTTTAAACAATGACTGATAAGTTAGCTACATAAATTGATTTTAGCCCACGTTGTTGCGATTGCTTGAGTGGCTGTTGCTGGGATAGTTGTTGTAACTAATATAAAGTAACAAATTTTTAAAACAAAAAATTATATCTCAAAAAAGCTCCTAATCCCGATAATATTATTTGGGAAAATTTGAATTATTCGAAATTGAACAGAAGAATCAGAAGAGTTATTAGCTTTTTATTTACTGTAGGAGCCATAATATTATGTAAAATTGAATAATTATGATAGCTTGGCTAATTATCGCATACTTTAATTAAAGTTTTAACCACATCGAAAATATTTTTCCTGATGTTGATTGTGTCACGTATGGCATCGAGGATACTGAAATATAAGATTATATGATTAGGTACGAAAATTAAGAAGATGTTAAAAATTAAATAATCTGTTATTGCACTGCTCATATATTAGATGTTCTTTCCTTTAGACTAGATGCAAAAGTTTAGAAGGCATGTAATGAGCAAATGATAACTATCATAGTATCTACATCCTTGCCATACGTATCATCAATTATAATTATAGTACTTAATATTATAATTGATAAAATATTTGTACGTAAGAATAAAATAACTATTTTAGCTATCACAAAATTTGAGAAACACTAAAACCTGACTGAAGAATAAATTTCATTAACTGTAAAAAGCTTCTTTGCTGAATTTACTAATTCTGCACTGATAATTTTATTTTAAAAGGGTTTCTTTCAAATAGATGCTAATAAAATTGATTGGTATTTGAATACTGGACTAACTGTGGTAATTTAAAAATTATAAACCTTAGATTTGGACTTTAGCATTAAATATAATAAGCGTACCTATTGCTTTATTATTTGATCGAACGATTTATAAATTGAAGAAACGATATGATAAAGGATTATGTCTAAATGTTGAAAACTCATCAAAAAGTCCCACATTACATGAATTTCTTAAGAAACATTAGGGACAGCAATTTTAACTTGATTAAAAGTATTCTAAAATAATGAGTTCAAACCTTATCTGTTTCATGTATGCTCCAGCCCTACCACTTCTGTATAGCTTTAATTTTTTAACCATTATGATTATTTACTGGTTAGACAAAGCGGGATGTAATTTTATAAATCAAATTTTAGTATTTAGATTCTATTAACAACCTCCTAGGTATGATAAAAGCTTGAGTGTATTCTTAAGATAATTTTTATGGTTTGGTTTAATAATACACTGTCTATTTTCCCTTTACTTTTATGGAAATCCTGAAATATTTAGAGAGGTGGTAACTATAGATAACATTATCCCATCTGTTAAATTTAACTCGTTTTTGTAAGATTATGTGAACAGAGCGTTTAGGCAACCTTAATTACTCGGAATTTTGGGTATATTAGTAATTGTTGTAATTTGTTACTTCATTTTAAATTTCATAATAAGACCAATCCTTTAATTGATAAATTGCATTTCATCAAAATAATAGAGCAAATATAAAAAATGGTTAAAATATATACAAGATAATAATAATTGCTTCTACAATCGAGGATTGGAATTATGTAATTTAAATTTAATATTTTTAGTTCTTAATTTTAGCTAACTATAATAAGAAATAGGAGTTTTAAAGCTTGCAAACTAATGGAGGTCAAACTTATTCCAAGAAAAGTTTTAATCCTTTAGAGAAGTTAGGAATAAATATTGGTCAAGACTAAGCCAAGATTCTAGAAATAACATAATGTATCGTTAAAACTTAGAAGATGAAGAACTTTAAAGAATAAAACCAGAAATCTAACTCTCAGGTTTAACATCATATGATATTATGGTAAATTGTATGTATATTTTTTAGTAAAATCCAAAACTTAAGTCTTATTTTAAGGCAGAATGGGATATGTTATATTAAACAAATTATGTCTGAGTCAGATTTTATAATATAACAAACATATTTATTAATTCATTATATCTGATTGTTTAGTTATTCCATGTTTTTTAATATTTCTTGGACATTATACTTAACTCCATCCATTTCTTATTGAATGTTTGCAATTTTCTCTCTTTCTCTACTCGGATTGTCAATATCTATATTTTTTAATCCCAGCGCTTTTCCTATCGGTATCCAAGAATTATCATAATTATTCAATCTTTCTGCTATGTAGGATTCAATTCCAGTGTATTCAGTTACTTCTTTGTCTCTCAAATATGCAATATAAAACACATAATTCCACATAAAATGCTCTTGCTCTGTGTGTAGTTTAAATCCAGCTTCTGATTTTCTATCAAAGATTTCTCTGCTTTACCCACAGATAAAGCAAGTTTCTTATTTATCAGCCTCTCTTTACATTTGTTTCTCTCTCAAGGAGGAAAATCTATCAATAATAATTCCTGAGAATATTTGTATGAGAACAGTGACAATCAATAGATTATAAAGATTATCATAAAAGAATCTACCATAATTATATCCATGAGGATCTTATGGTATGTTCCCTTCAAACCAACCTCCTATTCCTCCATTATTTTTGAACGCTTAGTCAAATGTATCCAGGAAGCAATATAATAGAGTTTCACATCTTCCCTAATAGTATTCATACAAGTAGATATAAGCAATTATAGTGAAGAAGTAATTGAATAGAATAATAAGGACGAAAGTCAAAAACAAAGCAGTCTTAATATATCAATTTTAAATACCTTAGGCTCCCAGAAACTTTTAATAATATTCCTTAGTGTAGGAAATCTAATAACGACCTCAGTCAAATGGAAAGCAAAGAAGAATGGATGAACAAAAGTTGCCACATATGAAAGTGCACCATATGCCAAATAGTAAATGATTTCAATATTTAGAAATATCCTAACTATACTATAAAAGAATGCAAATATCTCTATTAAAGTGTTGATTAACAATCCATGATCATTATCATCAAATGTTCTCCAAGCCTCTTTAATATATAATGGAGCCTTTTTGAGTAAAAAGAAAAGGACCACAAAAGTCGAACAAACTATCATTATGTATCCACAAATATTAAAAACTTGTTTTGTTTCTTCAATAGTCAATGAGTGTCCAATCAGTTATGGTTCACTAACTCTTTAGTAATCATCATAATTATTCCCTGTGGGAGTGATTGCTGAGTAGGATAAAATTATAAAAACATTAAGGAACAAAGTTAAGATAAATGCCAAATCTCTCCAAAGAACAACATAATTTGCAAATATAGCTATGAATTGATTTTTTGAAAAAAACTCAGCTAATGTTTCTTCGTGTTTACACACCTAGATTATTGAGTTTGTTTGATCAATTAAATCAGTAATTTTAGAATTTGTGGAATCTCTATTTACAGTTTCATGAAATTCCTTTTTAGTTTCTGGAGGTAAATATTTACAGTAAGGTTATTTGAAGAAGTGGATTCTTTCAATTTAATTGTACCTAACTACTTCTATATGAGCTGTATTTTCAGCAAAGAATTTAATAGTTTCCTTAAATATTTCAGTATCATAACTTCGTTTTAATAATTATCTTTTTTCTTAATCTTGTTAGGCAAGTGGTTATTTTATTTTTTTCTATAATTACTTTTATAAATATTCTCTTATCTTATTAATCAGTCCTAAAATTCCACCTACTATTTGAAATGAAAATCTAATCAGTTACCCTACTATATTATCCATGAATAAGTTTTCATCCTCTTGGTTGTATTTTACGATTTACAATTCATTAGAAGTTTCTATTTTATAAATACAAATTCAATACCTTGATCTATTTCTTGCATATCTAATTCACTATAATAAGAAATCAAGAAGTAAATGTAAAATCCTGTTTCCACAATCATTTCATGATACTCCTGGGGTAGACTTTTATCTTCAATATCAGATTCCATCTTTAAATTTTAATTAATGAATTATTACATGTTTGAATGCATATTAAGTGTAAGTTTATCCATATAATTTCTTATACTTTTTGTAAATGGATTTTAGATTCTTCTTGAGTATTTCAATAGGAAGAGATCTCATAATTCTTTTGATTGCCAAACTATCTGAATTTAACTCCAATAATGATGTCACTAAAACCATCACTTTGAATTTGATTCTTTCTAACATGTATCTTTCTATATTTGGTTAATATTATTTTTTGTATTGCTTACTATTTTTTGATTTGAAACTTAAATTTGTCTAACTTTTTTTTTCCACACTAAAATCTTCTGATTATCCAGTTTTAGAGTCCTATTACTATTTGTTAGCTTTTGGGATTGTCTGACTCAATAAAGTGTTTGCCACCTCTAAAAATTTACTATCTATGATGGTCTGTTGATTCTCAGTACAAGGGCCTTATATAAATTCAGTTAACGTATCTAAACATTTCATTATGTTATTATAATTCTTGTGATCTATTTCTAAATGATACCAAAACAACAATTCTACTATGGTTTGTACCAAATTGTAATTATTCCTAGAATTATACTATTGTCTTATATAGTTTTATAATTCTAAGTTATGACCCTCACAAAACAACTAAACAAATCTTAGCAAATTTACTAATATGTCTGCTCTTGTTTGTTGATCTCTTATTTACTCATCGTCCTAAATAGGTTGATAATCAACTGGAACTCCCATATCTGTTTCTAATCTAAAAGCTTCTTTTTCTTCCTTCTTTTTCTCGTTCTACGTCTTGTATTTCATCTTCAATTCCTCAATGTGATCATTAAATACAAAATTAAATTTCTAAAAAATGTTTTCTGACTAGGACCAATTGGAGAAGTATTAAAAAATGGTTTTCTAAACTTTGGGATTTCCCCCCTCACATAACTTACACCCAAAACTTAGTAATTAGTTGAAAAAATCATCCTCAAATGGGTTATTCTTATAATCAGCAATGATATTAAGAATCATTTTAGTTGCATTCTACTGATCGAATAGGTTTTGCATATCTTCTAATTCATCGAAATTTAAAATCTCCTCTAACAATTACAAGGAATAAATTAGATTATCCTTTTTAGCCTTCTAACTTATTCCCTATTCTATATATTTTATGAATATTCTTATAAATGACTTAAAGTCTAATTAAATGTTTAATTGTTTCTTCAGATTTTCAGGCATAAGCTTATCAATATTGTAAATCGCAAATGCTAATGTCTTAATTTCAAGTTTTGATTGTTCTTTGAGAGTCTCAGTATTCTCACACATTTCTAAAAATTATTTCCAGTTAGCTTGATTAGCCCATAATAATTGTTGTTATTATGATGATATTTTCTTTACAGATAATCTCATCTTTTTATTAGTTACCTCACTGTAAGCATACTTCATCTCTTGCTTTTTAAAATCGGGGAGAAATTTCTTTTCCTCCTAATTGAAAATGTCGATGATTTAAGGTTTTTTTATTGATTTAATTTGTGGCTCATCATCTACTTTCTTGATACTAGACCTGAATTCCACAGATCTAATCTCAAATGATTAGAAAATGCATTATTGAAGTTTCGAACCTATCGTTCTTACCTTTTAATCATCTAAAACTGAAATGAATTTATGTAGGTTATTCACTTAGTGCTTACTTAATTATTGCATTAGAATTGCAGTATCAGTTTATGAAAGGATGACATCCATAATTTTGCATAATATTATGTAGTCCTCTCTATCTCTGTCTTTAGCTTCTTGAGTTTAAGCAATCATTTTTTCACAATAACTTGTCAATAGAATTATCAAATGATCATAAAAGTATTTTATATATTTATCTCTTTGTGAATATTGTTAGAGTCTGACTAGTCTATCAAGTTCAAATTCAAATAGTCTAACAAACCATAATTATTCTTTGATAATAACCTCCTAATGAGTAAGATCATTCTTAAGATATATCCAATTTATGAATAGGATGATTTTTTCTTTAAATGCATCGATCTATGGATTAGCTCTAGGGAAGTAATCTTGAATAAAATTGTCTTCCATTAATAGTAATTCTACAAGATATCCTAATTTTAAGATTTATTTAAGTTTAGGGGTATTTAATTTGAAACTCTCCTCTCCATAAGTGGTCTAAAGCAAAACCTCAATTAGTTTCATATGATAAAGATAAGGTTCATTTAGATTTTAATTATTGGTTCTGAAGTCAAAAGTAATTCCAGATTACATTTTTTGAAACTATCCATAGAGCCACAATTCATTTTTAGTGAAATCTTCATCCTTTTAATGAGGCAATAGGTGCTATAATATTTTCAATTAGTTTTCCACCAAATTTTGTTTATTAACGACTTATATAACTTTAAGCAATTCTAAGAATCTACTCTATCTACCGTATAAGGTAATAAATTAGAGCATCTATTAAATTCTTTAATTTGAGATATTTTCGCAGAGAAATCTATTGTCTTTATAAATTGCTGCAACTAATTAGATTTAACCATAATCCTCCTCAACTTCATCTAAAAAGAGATCTAAATGTTATATTAATATATTTTAATTCTTAACCTCGTTTTTACAAAAATGATTCAATAACATATAAATTTTTCCCATTAAATCTAAAACAACCTTTTTTGATATACTTGAATACTCCTTATCTTTTAATATTTTTGATAATTGGTTTTATGAATCTCTGATAAAATTTACTAAAGGCACATGTCCTGATAAATAAGTGAAAATCTTTTATCTTGTTGGACTGATTATTGCATTATTTTCTTATTCTTATATTTCTAATTAAGATGTAACGACAGTATGTTTATACAATAAACTATTTAATTGGACTACTATTTCTTTCAACTTTGTGATTTACATTGTGTCCCCTCTTTGAAAATTAATCAAATCTGAAAGCCAAACTTCTGATGATTCTGTAATTGCTCTTAGTTCCACCAACAAATTTTAAATCATATAATAACAATTTATTTCGGTGTTTTCAAACAGAATTTCCAAGTTTCTTAAATTTTCAAATAATTCTTATTTTTAGGTGAAGCATCTTCTTATAACTTCAAGCACCTTATCTGATAATAATGAGTCATTAGATTAGTAGAATGTTACTAATAAAGAGGGTAGGACAGCAGACTTAATGATATCCTTATTTACACCACTCATCAATCCATCTAAATCAGGCATTTCTACTTCTCCTGAATAATTGGTGAATTTTCTTTATTAAATCATCTTTCCAACTGAATGAACAGCATCTCCTAAAGCAGAAAATAAATTCTGATGACCCTTTTAATTTGTCTCTTCTATTCCTGTTCTCAAAGTAGGAGGCAAAATTGATATTAGCTCTTATTCTAATTCTTATTTCATTTTCAGTTGCTCTTTCCCTTTCTTTTATTTATTCTGATAAAATGCTAGGAAGTTTGTTATCAGAAAATCCAATCTTAGCTCTTAAAAGAATATCAATAAGTCACAGATCTATAATTTCATCTCAATATCTATCTTTGAATTTTATTCAGATTAATCTTGGCTAAACTATTATATGTATGATGTTAGAGTTAATAATGACTATACTATAGGATGTTTAGAAAATAAACTCTACTAGGCAAATTCTTCCTCCAATTTATCTTTTTTGTTTATAATCGCCACTAAATTTCGTCCTATGTCAATAGCGCTTGTGACCATACCTTTCAGCTTTTTTAAACTACTTTTAGCCTTGTTGATTTACTCTTCTCTTAAATGATTCAATATATATGAAACTAAGAAATTGTTCCTATCATATTCTAAAAAGAAGATCAATGGAGGCAAAATCTCATGATAAATTTCTTTCCGATTTATTTAGTTAACAATATCGAATTAAATCAAAGTCTTTGTTAACCTTACAATATCTAATTAAAATTAGTTTTATTCTTGGGATTTCTCAATTTTGTATAAATGTGACTTTTTCTATTTTGCTTTCATATTCATTTCATCTTTGGTCTAATTATAGGAATTATGAATAGATTCCATTACTTTTTGAACCAAAGTAGTTAAACTTGCATAATTTATTTAGGCTCCTGACTTGAATGGTCGAGTATGTATTAACCTGCATAAATTTGGAACAATCAATAGATTAAATGGTTCATGATCAATGTAAACTGTTAATCCAATATTGCATAATGCTGATCTGACTTCTAATGGCAGTTATTCATCAAATATTGATGTGAAAACAAAATCTTATTAAAATTTACTTGATATGAATGTTCTCCATAAGAAATTTCTCGATAAGGCTAAATCTGAATACAAATTTAATTGTGATACTAAATAGTCTAATTGAGGGATATCTAATTATTTAATTTACTTTTCCTCACCATTTATATAAACTAATAATTCATTGTTTTTAATTTCAATAGGTAGAAATAGTGATTCTCTAAACTTGTCGCTATTAACCATAATTGAATGAATCATTTCTTAATTAACTGACAAACCCTTATTTCCATATTTACTAATGCATCTGAAAAATTGAAGACAATCTAAACTTTATTTATTTAATTCACAAAGATTTTTGTAAAATATAACCATATTCTTTGATTAGATTCCATTCTTTTCATTTATATTGACAAAACTCTACCTATGTGATTAAAAGCTATTACTATCTACAGATAGAGTCTCCCTTCTTTTTCTACTTTAATTCAATTTTACATCATCCAGCAAATTAGATAAGAGATTTTCATTATTTTACAATAGTGAAATTATAAAGTCTGTTGTTTCCTTGAAAAATTTAGCCTAATAATTAAATTTAACAACCTTGTTGTAAACATAATATTCATTTTCATTATTATTTTTACATATGGATATAAGAAGTTTGTAAATATTTCTAATTGCTTCAAATTTAGATTACATTAAGATCTTAAATTATTTGTCTGAATGATCTTTCTATGCTTTTTAAACAGTTTTCATCAATTAACTCTAGTTCTTTAATTATTATGCAGCTGATTTAAATGTTATTATTCTTTGTGATTCCTCTCTTGATGGATCTGATTGATCATCCTTAATTTTACTTTTCTAACCCCTTCTGGTATAATTTTCTAAATATTGTTTTATTTAGTCCTCATCTGATATGTGACATAATATTTCTAATAAAATGTCAATAAAATATTATTCTTTAAGTACTTTTTGCCTGTTTTAATTGGACATTAGAAACTAGTTATTACAAAATCTTGTTAGATCTTCGAGCACCTTCTCTAAATGAGTCATTTTCTTAGTAAATTTTGACTTTTCTATTTCTTTTGATAACTTTTTCAAATCCTTTATTTGTAAATGTTTGAACATAATCAAGGATTTTCTTAATACAGGAAAACAAGATATTAAAAATGAAGTTTCTTATATTTCACTCAACGTTGCCTTTTAGCACTTTAGAACATCATCATCCTTGCAGTTATCACTTAGTCTTAGCATTACGATCTGGATTTCAGAGTCATGATTTTAGTCTAAAAATTAAATCCATTCGTTAGCTCCTTTTAATTTAAAAAAGGCATCTTTGGTGACATATTTCTTGTTTTCATTTATAGATGATGGTAATGGGAGAAACTGTATCAAAGAGTTTTCATTTGGGTTATCATCAAGATAAAAACATGAATTCATTTCCCCCACTCTATGAATTGCTAAATATTTTCCTAATGAAAAATGCCTTAAGCGAAATAATTATCCCCATTCTACAGGACCTCCAGCCAACTTTAAATGCTCTATCTACCACATTCCGTAAGTATTACCAATGAATTCTCCTAATTAATCATTTTTAGTTTATTATAATGAGACTATTATTTCGTCTGATTGATTTTTCATAGTTACAAGAATTGCATTCAGTTCGATGTGATTAAGCTAGATGACATCACCATAACAAATTTGATTCTCATCTTCAATTGGATCTGAAAAAATAGATATTTAAAATATTGATTTGTGTTCTAATGATACATTGACCTCTCTTTTCAAAATATACTACTAAACTTAAGTGGATTGCACAACTTACTCCAAATCTTATTTTTTCTTATAATCTAAAGGCATTAACATAAAATGAGTTGTAGGTTCCTGGATATTTGTTGGATCAATCTTAATTCCTTTGTACTTCATCTAACCTTATTGTATTTTTCTATCTAGAGTCTTTTCATTTGGAAAATTAAATAATGTTCTCGATGATAAGAACTTACTGTTATCATATTATTTTATCTCCTTTGCTAGGTGTATGTAAGGTTTTAGTCCAAGGTAAATTTTATCCATTATGATGTAAACTGGTTCATCTGAAAATAATCCATTATGATAATGTGTGAATGCTGCTACTAATTTAAAGCATGTGCAGTCTGAAGGGAATTCATTTAACTCTAATTTAAAATTTTCTCTTTCTCCATCTGCTTCTGTATAATTACATGCTAAATATTTATTGGAGGATATATGTAAAAATTATATTGTTTATGATTAACTTATTATTTGATTCTTGACTTTGTTGGCAGCCTCTATATTCTGTCTATACTCTTAAATGACCTTCTCCTCCATATCTTATAACTTTTACTATCTTGTCGCTTCCTTACTGTATTTTGATTTAGCGAGTTCCTATTCCAAATTTTATACCTATTCCAACCTAGTCGTTGTGAATTTCGGATAAATTTGAAAAAGAGATTAGAAGAACAAAGTTCCACAAGCTACTTTATTCTTTTCAATTTCAAACAATTATGCTTTTGTTTTTATATACCCATCTGACGTAAGAAACATGTTACTAATGTCACTCGGTTTTATAGAGACGATTTATCCAAATCTAAGGGGTTATTAATTTATTTTCATTAATTATAATGAAATAACAAAGAATTGTTTTACTTTTAGAGAGACTGTATAAATTAGATGCTTAATTGGGAGGAAGGGAAAAAATTCTGGATTCATCGAAGAAAACTAAAGAGTTTGATTATATAGTTCAGTAGTTGAAGGAGGATATGGAAATGATTTCTGCCCTACAATAAGATCGAGATAAAAGAATCAAAAAATATGGAAATGATGATGATTCCATTCGAATTGGTGTATAAATTAGGGATAATATTGCTGCAGCTGAAAAATAAATCATTCATCTCTAAAAAACATTGGCTAGATAAATTAAGAAAAATAAGGATAAAGAGAGCAAAGAAATTGAAGAGAGGGTCCTTTAAATTAAATTGGCAAAAGTAGTTCTAAAAGGAATCAAGAAAAAGGAATATGGTACTGAAGATGAAGAAATATAATTTAAATAAATGAAAGATCTATAAAATGATTTGTTTCAGGAAAATCGAGTTGAAGAAGTGAATAATTAGGGTCCAGAGTAACTATCTAGAGAGGAGTAGGATGCTTTATAGAGATGGAATTTGAATGATTAAAAAATGGATGAATAACTTGATATTATTATTGCTGGATTGGATTAATTAAATCTAAAGGCTAGACTAATTGATGAAAAAGTTGATTAGACTGGATAATAAATTAAGAAAATAACAAATGAAGTGGATAAGGCTAATGATTCTTTGAAAAATTAAAACCAAGCTCTTAAGAAATTAACAGAAGTATATAGAAGACCCAATAAATTTTGTTTGGATATAATGTTTATATTATTGTTGTTAGGACTAGTAGCTTCTATCGTCATGACTTTTACTAAGAAATGAATTTATTAATTAAAACTCTTATTTTTCCATTTGGTAGTTTATCACATGGAGCTATTTAGACCATAGTGGGGTCTTGAACTTTAAAATATTATCCATCAACCTGAAAATATGTCGAAACACCCTTCTTAAAATTAATGCTAAACGGTCCTCTGCTTTAATTTATTCTTGTTGCGTTTCCTGGAGATATTCTTTCTGATCCCAATCCTATAATTGAATTAAATGTTAGGAATTCTAACTTGCCATCCGAAAATGATGCATCGTTGTACACTGCGTTTGGATTAGCAGAGGTAGCATTTCTCCATATGTTTGAAACACCACCAGAGTATGAGTTTATATTTAAGCACACTAATGTTACAGGATTGCCTGGAATTGTTGTTTGGTCTCTGAAATCGTTCTGAGCTGTCTTAAATAATAGTTTAGACTCCATCTCCTCCACTTAATCAACGTATTCGATAACATCATTCACTTTCGCTGTTTATAAAAACATTTTTTTAAAACCTTCCCAACAATACATGCATTTGTTGCAACATCTGCTGGTTGTTCTTCTTTTATCAAATCCAAACCCAATTCTGGCATCAACTCCAACACTGAAATAATTAGACATCCTTTTTGTATAGCTATTTTTATTTAAAAGCAATTTTTTGTATGCAAATCCTTCTTCATCTTTTTATACTAATGAAATAAATCCACCCTTAAATTTATAAAAAATATTTCTACCTCTCTAACTTTAACTTGAACATCCCAAATATCAAAATGAGTCTATATTCCTTATGATCGCCATTTTTCCAGGAAAGAAATTAAAACACTGTAATTTTTTCCTATTACATCGGTTGGTACAGCTGTTCCCCATCCTACTGCATTAGAAAAATCATTTCCAGTTCCAAAAGGTAGTGGGATTATAATACATCTGTTCACATCTAAACCAAAATATATCATTTCTTCAACAACCCACATAATTGTACCATCTCCACCAGCGATAACTAGATAAATAAACTCGTTTTCGCTCTCCTTAATATGTTAAAATCCCTCTTTTCTTTAATCTTTCATATTGTAGAAATAAATTTTCGCTCCTGCAATTTCTGCCTGAGTTCCGCCAAATGGAATTAATAATTATCCTTGTATATTTCCTGAGGCAGGATTAAAGAATAAGTAATAATGTTCCATGTATTTTTGCAATAATATTACAAAAAATAATTACTTATAGTATATATTAATTTTTTATATTTAATTTCTTTTCCATTATATCCTTTTTTTTATATTTTTTTTTGTTTTATGTATAAATTCACTCAGGAATTAGATAGGTGCTCGGAGCCTGAGGGTGACTTGAGGGGTTTCTGTCGATGCCTGTGCTTTGAGGATTCTGAGCTGGAGGAGCGTCTTCTGTGGCCTAAAGTAAGAGAAAGTAGAGAAAGAACTTTTAGATTTCTTCTTGTGTCGATCATGCCTGTCGTGTCTCTCATGGGATCGTGATCGTGATCGTCTTCTTCCGTAGGAGTCTCTCTTCCTGCTGTGTCTGTCACGACTTTATCTATTATTTTTTTAAGAAATGATTTCAAAATACCGCTTTCTACCTTAAGCATACTCGATTTTCATCGCTTGACCCTTGATTTCAGTTCCTTATAGTCTTTAATAGTAGAGAGATAAGAGATATACGCTTTGAAGGCTTTCTCGGCCTCCTCAGTTTTGGAGTATTCAACAAAAGCATACACATGAGGTCCTTTGTCTAGAACTTTGATATCTTGTATCGTTCCGTACCCACAAAACTATAAATTCAGATCCTCTTTTGAAACCTGAAGTTTATGTTTACAAATACCTTGTGATGAAGATTTCCTATCCATAATTTGGGATTGGGCTCAGCCATTTTTTTTTTTATATATTTAATATATATTTGAATCTCATTAAAGATATTTAAATGGAACTTTTTATTAGTGATAATTAAGTGTCGTACTTTTTAGAGCTGCTTAGCGATTTGACAAATTTAACACATACAGGAAGAGTCAAACCTATAAGAATAAGCTAATAGGCTTAAAAGCTAAATCAATAAGGATTATTAAAAATACCAATTCCATCCTTAATTACGGAGGATGGTGACATATTAACAGTACCATTTGCAATTGCATAATACTTGACAGAGATTTCATACACTGAGAGAGTATTATTAAATGGAAATATTGGAGAAGTAAATTTATTCTTTCATAGAATTAGTTATTATAAGTATTTGAAGCGTATGAAAAAGGCCACGATTTAATTGAATATTTCAGCAAAATTCTTGAAAGCAAAGTCTTCCTAGTTGGGAAGAACCTGACAGTATCAGATCTATTCTTATATTCATAAACATTGCACAAAGTGTCAAATTTTACAGATGAAGAGAAAAAGGGATCAAATGTTCATTTTTTCAGATGGTACTATTTTATATGATCAAAGGTTTAAATTAATCCAATCATAACCATAAGTTAAAGCATTTAATGATAGATAAGGAATTCAATTAGTAAAACCTCCCTCACCATTTGCGCCGGTATAAGTACAAAAAGGAAAAAAAAAGAAATGAAAAAAAAAATAGTTTTTTGTTATATATAAAAGTTTGCATAATATCATTCATCTTATTAATATTCTTCTTAAAATTTTTCCTCTGTCTCTTATACTTTTTGAGGTCTGTTTTCTTTGCATAATTTTCTAATATATCCCATTTTTTCGTTTCTCTTTTCTTATAAATTTACTTTTGAGAGTAAAAAAAGTATTTTAAGGATAAACAAATACTTATTTTAGATGCATTTCTCAATAAATAATAGTAATCTTCTAGTGTCTTCTTTGGAACGCCTACAACATCAGCTGCTTGATTTAAATTATATTTTATTAAATTTCCATGTTCATCAACTTGACCTGAATGTTCATATAAGGATCTAGAAAGAATAGTTTATCTTTTACCTCCATTTTTGAACTAATTCCATCGCTTCCCATACGTATCTCTCTTTGATTCGTTTAGGTTATTACATAAATTAAATAATGTTTGATGACTATTTATCAACACGAATAGGTATGGGCAGATCATAATATACATCCTTTATCATACTATCATTGATCGAATTTATGATGGGATTTTAAGAGATCTTTCAAGCATTATTGATTAGAATATTAAAAACAGAATGGGATATTAGTTAATCAGATTAAGCCTTATTAGGGGCACTCTTTTTTATTGGCATTATGATAGGAAATTTCATATGTTCGTTTACAGCAGACATAATTGGAAGAAGAAATATCCTAATAATGAGCTAGTCATCATCAATTTTAGTGATGGTATTAAATAGTATGGCACAAGATTTCTTTTTTGTTGCTCTGTGTGTATTTTTTTATGGATTAACATTTGGAGTGTCGATGCCAATCAGCTAGGTTATGGTTAGCGAAATTATCCCTGTTAAGGTTAGGGGAGTATTTCTAGTTCTACTTCAATTTATTTATATATTGGGAATTCTGTATGTCATCACACTAGCCTATTTCTTTTTATAGTCATTTGATTCAGGTAATTGGAGAGGTTTACTGGTTTTCAATATTGCTCCTGCCTCACTATGTTTACTTGGAATTATATTTCTCCTTTGGGAATCTCCAAGGCTATTGATATACCAAAAAAAATTCGAATAAGGATTTGTATTATTAGATAGAATGGGAAAATATAATACTTGCACATACCAAAATATAACAGATGATGAAAAGGATTAACTAATAAATGATAGAAACTAAATGGATAACTAGGTCAAAACTTCAGTGGAATAATTCAAAGGGTTATTTCAGAATTACAGGATAACTATATTTATATGGGCGATCTTTCTATTATATAATATAATTTCTTGTGGTTTAACAATAATTATCCCTTATTTATTGAAAGATGCTGATAGCAGTTTCTTTTTCATGTTTCTGGCTTATGCTTCAGAATTACCTGCTATTCTGACTGTAGTATTTTTGATAGAGAATTAAAAATATGGAGGGAGAATAAAATGTACTAATTATGGGTTATTGCTGATACTGATCATATAAGGTTTACTTTTCGCTTTTAAGACACCTTTTCTAATCGCTGGATTAGTTGGATTAAGATATGGGAACAGAATTGTCTGGTCATGTTTAAATGCATTACCTGCAGAAAGTTATGCAACATCCATTCGAAGTATGGGTGTTGGTGCAGCATAGGGAATAGGAAAATTATCTGGAAGCTTGACACCATTTTTGGTGCTTTATTTATACTATGAATCTAATTATTCTCCATTTCTATTTGGAGCAATCTTATGTATTTTAGGAATTATTATAATGAATTTTTATCCAATAGATATGACATAACAAAAGCTAGATAGTTAAGATATTTCGGAGAAGGTAACTGATGATAACATGAAGTACAATAGCAAAACTTATAAAAATTGATTTATAATTTGAAAACTACTTTATTAAGTATTTAAATATATCACTCTTATTATGATTTCTTTTATTTTTATCGATGAATTTTATCTTTCTCTTTCTACAATTCTTTTGCAAGAGCCAACTATTACTCTTAAATCTTCCTTCTTTCTTCGAGAAAATTTTGAACTCTTTCGTTTCTTTGTTGAATCTTTTGTTGCTTTTAGTCAATTATACTTGATAATAGAGAATGAGCTTTAGATTGATGCTCCTTTATTAATTATTTTCTTTTCTCCTTACTTAATCTAAGTTTTATAGATGATAATGATTATGTCTCGGATATTTATGATCTCACTTAATCATCCCTCTCAGTTATTCTCTTTAAAATCCCTTCAGTTTTATCCCTATACAAGTCTCCATTCCTTGAGGCAACTCCTCTGCGATGCTTGTCCCTATCACTTTCAATCTAATTTAAATCCTCATGTATTGAACTCATCTTCATCCTTATCATATCTATCTTTTAATCAAGTTCTTGAATTCTAGATTTTGCTTTTTAGTATCTTTCTTTCTCTATTTCAGCTGCCTTGTTATAAACCTGTTTTAGTTTATCTCTTTTATATTTCTTCTTAACCTCAAGCAGCTATTCTTTCTCCTTCTAAGCCTCCTCGATCTCTTATAACTTTTTTTAATATTAATCTAATTTTTCCTACTTTTCTGACAATCCCTATTGAAATTCCTCAAGGTTTCTCTTTCGAATTTTTTTAATTTTCCTTATATGCTATTTCTTCAAATCTAAAAAGGCTTTCTCTTTCTCTGCTTGTTATTCTAGTATTTTTTAATCCTTTATATTTTTGCTCTGATCTAATTTCAGTTTTTTAAGTATAATTTCTTCTTGTTACTACTTTTAGATTTCTTCTGCTATCCTATCAATTAGAATGTATAACTCACTTAGAAACTATCGATTACTTTTCCCGATCATGAACAATTGTGGCTTTTTATTTCTAAAGATTCTTAATTATGTCCTCTTTTGTTATTTCACGATCTGTCATTAATTTCAATTTCTCCTCCTCTAACTTCTCAACTTTAATAAGTTTCAATTTTTCCTTTTCCTTTCTTCTAGCTTCAATCTAATTTTTATGGTATAATACAAGTAATTTTTTCTCTTAAATGGCTTTTTCAACCTAGATCTATTTTTATCTAGCCTATTCTAATAACTCAAGTTTCTTCTTATCAGACTCCTCCTTGGTCTATTGATAATTCATTAACTATTCAATCTCTCTTTACTAATGATGAATTTCAGATTTTACTTGCTTTCTTTTCATTTTTGCGAGAAGCAATTCCTCCTAAAGCTGTAGATATTGATTTTCGATTTTATTCTCCTCATTACGTTTCATTTTTTATATAAATTATTAAATTGAATAATATGAGAAATTTAAAAAATTAATAATTAATAATAAAAAAATTAATATAAAAAATATAATAGAAATATTAAAGAAGGAAAAAAAGTCTGTTAGTTCAGAGGAAAAATGTGATAAAAATAAAAAAAAGTTTAATGATGGTCGTGAATTAACAGATCCGTTTTTAAATAATTCATAGGGAGTGGAGAGATTACCTAATATTCATTAATTATAATGAAAATTATTGCTTTATTAGTTGTCCTTGCAGTTGCAAACGCCAGCCTTGCCTCCAAATTTCCCCTTTAATACGGAGGAAAGAGATCAATCATGAACATTATGGTTGAGGTAGAGAATAAGCTTAAGTCTGGGGGTCCTATTGAGACCGTTCATGGTGTCTTGAACGGATTCAAGAACGCTGTCGGATAAGAATAAGCCCAACATGATGAAGTTTATTAACTCTAAGCTGCCGAATGTGCTTCAGAAATCGAATATAGATCAAGTGAAGTCCAATAAGCCTAAAATATCTTAAGAGCTGCCAACGGTATCCTCAAGACATCAAACATCTTGATCGGAAAGACCTCAGCTACACTTTCAGCTGTTGGAGATATCCTCATCCAAACCAGAAACCATATTGGAATCATCAACGACGTCAGAAAGGAAGAGGGATAATCATATAACAGAGCTGCTGTCACATTCAACGATGCCATCAACGCTATAGATGACTCACTCGACCTTGTTGCCTCAGCAGGAAAAGCTTCATTCGTCCAAATTGCTGAAGTTTCAACCAGACTTTTGAAGAGTGCTATTGCCCTCAAGAAGACCAAAGAATTCATGGCACCAATGGCCGTCCTTGCTTAATTGTCATAAGACGATGCTGATTCAGGAGCCATTGAGAGAGTTGGTTAATTATTATCAACCTTGAGAACTTAAGTTGAAGAGGCCTGGTAATAATACGGAGATGCTAACGCTGTCTCATAAAACTAATATAATGCTTAGAAAGAGACCTTCACAAACTAGGTTGCCAGACTTGAAAAAGTAGAATCCAAGTTGACAAACAAACTTGAAAACTTATAAGGAGTCGTTTCAGTCTAAACCGCTGTTGCATAAGCTGCCACTAACAGAAGAACCAGAAACTAAACTCTTTGGGATGACGCCACCGCACTTTGTGGATCATTTGAAATCGAATATTAAACCACAACTGCAGGAAGAAGAGCTGAATTAGTCTTAACTGCCGAATTAGAAAGATTAGTCGAAAGAAGACTCGCTGAAAAGGCTGACGAATGATTTATAAAAAATTAATTTTTAAATCATCTAATAATAAATAATTTTACTTCTCTAAAAAAACATTAATTTATGACAGATGTATCAAAATATGTAATATTTTTATATATATTGGGTAATTTTATAATAAATAATTGATTTGGAACAACATATCTTCAACTAAGATTTTCGAAATTATAAAAAAAAATTCTCTTGTTTATCAATATATGACCCTTAGTCTTAGTATGTGTTTCTTAGGACTCTAAAAGCAATTATTCCCTCTACACATTTATATAATAATATTATTATTATAATAAAATATATACTAAAACGAGATGTATTATTTATAATGAAATTAATTTAGCATATTAAGTTATCCGTTTTCAAAAATGTTTATAAAGGGATCTCATGACATCTGTGATTTCCATTAATTAAAATGAAAGTTATTGCATTATTAGTTGTCCTCGCTGTTGCAAATGCCAGCCTCGCCTCTAAATACCCACTCTAATACGGAGGAAAGAGATCAATCATGAACATCATGATGGAAGTCGAGAACAAACTCAAATCTGGAGGTCCCCTCGAGACAGTCAATGGAGTCTTAAACGGATTCAAGAACGCCGTCGGATAAGAATAAGCCTAACACGATGAAGTTTACTAACTCTAAGCTGCTGAATGTGCCTCAGAAATCGCCTACAGATCAAGTGAAGTCTAAGAAGCCTCAAACATCTTGAGAGCTGCCAACGGAATCCTCAAGACATCAAACATCTTGATCGGAAAGACCTAAGCCACACTTGCTGCCATCGGAGACATCCTCACCTAAACCAGATAACACATTGGAATTATCAACGACGTCAGAAAGGAGGAAGCCTAAACATACAACAGAGCTGCAGTTACCTTCAACGATGCCATCAACGCCATCGATGACTCACTCGACCTCGTTGCATCAGCAGGAAAGGCCTCATTCGTCTAAATCGCTGACTTATCAACCAGACTTTTGAAGAGTGCTATTGCCCTCAAGAAGACCAAATCCTTCATGGCACCAATGGCCGTCCTCGCCTCATTATCCTAAGAGGAAGGTGACTCAGGCGCTGTTGAGAGACTCGGTTAATTATTGACCACCTTAAGAGCTGAAGTCGAGGAAGCATGGACTGCATACGGAGAATAAAACGCCGTCTCATAATAATAATTCAATGCCTAAAAGGAAACATTCACCAACTAAGTCACCAGACTCGAGGCTGTTGAAGGAAAATTATAAAACAAACTTGAAAACTTATAAGGAGTTGTTTCAGTCTAAACCGCTGTTGCTTAAGCCGCTTCAAACAGAAGAACCAGAAACTAAACCCTTTGGGACGATGCTGCAGCCCTCTGCGGATCATTCGACGTTGAATACTAAACCACAACTGCAGGAAGAAGAGCCGAATTAGTCTTAGTTGCCGAATTAGAGAGATTAGTCGAAAGAAGACTCGCTGAAAAGGCTGACGAATGATTATTTTTATGAAAAAAAAAATAATTATCTTTTATCCAATATCTCAATTAAACTTGCACTTGGAGAAATCCATCTCGGGGTGAGCCTTCATGAAATCCTTAAGCTTGTCTCTTTTCTGCAATTCATCAGATGATGGTAAGCCCATTTATTTCTACCTCATATCAAACATCATCTTCTCAACTGTACCCTTTGTCTCTCCATCTAAATCTGACACTTTTGAGGGTTCTGGACTGATCTTTTAAGTGTTAATTTTAGGATCACCTTAAGAAAAAAAGATTTAAATGTAAAAATACCTTTAATTATTGAGTCCCACCAATGTGATTAGGATTCTTATTTAATTATCTCAATGTGGATATATTTTCCTTTATAATCTTATATCTCTCCATCAGTTATTGTCCAAACTGATTCATCTGATTGAATTTTCTCATAAAGTTATCCACTAACCAGGGGTGGCTCACCTTTAAAATAATTCAAATAAAATACCCTTTATTTAAATATGAAGGGATGAGGATTCTATTTTGACAATTAATTCCTTTTTGGTTATTTTAAATGGAATGGGAACGTAAACTTAAACTTCTGTGAGAGTTTATGTCCATATATATCTGTCAGTTTTTCCTCCATTACCTATGGGTGGCTTTTCATCATCCTCCTTCTTCTCGCCTTCCTTTTATTCCAACTTTTCAATAATTTCTTAAGGGACTTATTATTTTTCCTCCTAAATTTTTTCGACTGGAGGAGGTGCTTATATTTCTTTCTTTCCAAATTATTCTTCATCTCTTTTCTATTGTTCGGCTTCTCTTTCCTTTTTTCTCTATTCTTCCTTCTCCTTCTTTTATTACTCCTTTCTCTCCTTTTCTTTGGTATCCTTTTAGAATTATTCAAAGTTTTTTTTGCAGCTCTCTGTAATTACTCTCTCTGCTTCCTTCTAATTCACAAAGAAGTCTGTTCGGCGTCTAGAGATTTAATAGAATTCAATACCTTAAGAATCCGTAAACAGCATCAAAGAAATTATCGATCGTCTTCAGCTATTGTAAGCTAGTCATGAAAATTCCATCATATTTTTCTTCTTCGCTTGTCATTGATATTTATTTCTAGAAAAAATAATAAATAAACTTTGATAATAGAAAATTATGGTTATAAATATGCAAAATATATTATGGCATTTGTTGAAAAATACCATTGATAATTTATGGGTGTTATTATAAATACAATAAACCTTAGAGTCAATAATGACAATTTTTAAATATATATATGTTGAATTTTTCATCCATATTCAGCATTTTTTGAAGGTGAATCCACAAATAAAACTAACTAGGAAATAAACTCCTAATGTAATTAAGAGACACAAGATTAGACCCATCTTTTTATTTCTCCACCACATTTATCTTCTGAGAGTTGTTGCATTATTCTTCATATCTGTTGAAATGCTATAATATAGAACATAGAATATATACTTGACCATAATTTATGTCTTTTAGACTAAAATATCGATTTTTTCTCCTCTTTCTAAAAGTTTATCAAGATTTTCCATCATTATCTCATTTGTTTTCTATACTTATTCCTAAATCTATTTAATCTTATCAGCTTCTGCAGAATTATAAAATTCTACTTTAGTTTTTTAAACCTAGGTTTGAGTACTAATTGATACCTTAGAAAATTAGTCATTTAATCCGTATGCAATTGCACCATCTCTCACTGTTGGAGTGAACTATTTAAAAAATTGAGTTTTGATATCTTCTAATGCTGCAAATGCTATTCGTAATTTATATCCTTTTTCTGACATAATAAGGAATGAGAAACCATTCTCCACCAACAGATGGAACTCATATTAATCGTAATTGAAGGATTTTTTGGCATTTTGTGAATTCACCTAAAAATCTCATAAAAATATAATACTTTTCCTATAACATTCTTAACAAATTGTACAAAGTTACCACCTGCTGTAGCATACTCTGATAGTATTGTGTTAACTCCTCTAACCACAACTGTGTAGATAATTTATGGATTCGACATTAATAAATATAAAAATTTTATTATTGAAGTTTATGATGTATTAGAGAAATAAAACCTCTTAGATACATAATAAAATATATATAGAACTTGAATGAAAAAATCTACAAGTTCTTTATTATTTACGATACTTTCTTATATAATAAAATTAAATGATTATTATTTCATTTTATATAATAGGCGCAGTAATTGCAAAGCTAACTCACTTTGTTGCTTTGTCTACAAGCCAGGATGTATAGCGCATATTTATTTATAGAATTTAGGATTAGAGTACGCATTTAGTTAGTATCATGCAGAGAAATTTGCTGCAAAATATTTTGAGTTTTATTCTAAAGAAGTAAAAGTTGAATCCTCTGGACCGAAATAATAAGAATAAGAATATACTCTTGTATGTGACATAGAGGTTATTAAATTGTTGAGCTCTTATCGATTTGCCTTGATACTACAATAAGTTGGATTCATAAATGCATTTTGCTTAGATGAGGCCGATGAGGTGCTTCGATAAGTATAAATTTTAATTTAAAATTAGTATGTTGAAACAACATTAGATCTAGAGGACTCTTATAAATAAAAATTATTAAAGTAAAACCTGACAGATCCAGATATTTATTAAAATATTTCCATTTTTGCAAAAAAGATTGATTTTGGGTTTTTATTGTTACCCAAATTATGTCCTAACTTCCAATATTACTTCTAGTAAGGATTGAGTGAATTAGTAAGCGATAGCGATTTTAAAGAAATTGCTGCAGATTAATACTTTATATCTTCAATAACTGATGAAAAAATTTCTCCTCTGGAATCGCTAGAAATTTCAAGAGTTCTTTGGAGAGGATATCTGATGCAAGAATTATAATAAGAATAAATAGACAAATAGATATTTCTTAGGCTCGACTTAAAAGCTGTATAATAAGTTAGTGATCTGATTTATCTTTAAATATATAAATATGTACTTTGGAGAAAAGAAATAGTGTAATTATTGCTGAATAATTTTATCCAAAAGATTAAGGATAATTACTAAGAATCAAAATTAATTTTAGATTCTGAAGATGAAATTACGCTATTAGCATTTATTAAAATGATGCTAACAGATGAAGAGATTTCAGAAAGGAGATATGAATTGATACCCCAGCATAGTACTAAGCTAATGTTAACTTTTACAACAAAAGATGTTCACATTTAGTTTAATGGAATAGTATTTATCATAACAATTAATAGAATTTGAAAAAAATATCTAAATGTAAAAGCACGACTCCAGAAACATGCACTATCGATGACTTTTTTAATGTAATTACTGATTATGAGATTATTGATTACGAATTAATTTGTTTTATTTGATTATGATTATTTTGTTATTATTCAGCATAATTGGCATTTAGGCACAGCAGTTAGTTAAAGTTATCGGTTTTATCAGTAACGGAGCTATAACACCGCCATATGTAACAAATATATCCTATGAAGTTCTTCAATCAAAGTAATTGGGAGGGATATAAAGAGGAACAATTAACAATTAAAGGATTATAACAGATGCTAATTTTAGGTTAATAGGCTTCTCAAAAATATGGATCCTTATTTTAAAATAAAGGTATTTGTTGAATTAATTTTATAGCTGGTATTTGCAAGAATGAGTCAATATAATCATTCTTTAGATTATATGATATTAATATAAAATCTGGGATGAGTTATTTAAGAGGTTTATGTTTTTCAAACGACTAACAATTCTTCAAATACACTTTTGATACTTATTTATTACCCTTTATATCAAATAAAGATGTTGCTATCAATTATACAAAATAGTCAGATTATGTTAAATTTGATATTTATGACAATATTGAAGATCTAGTTCAAGGAAATGAAGAATATTTTGAGACGGATGACATTTTAGTATGTCCCAATATTTAACAATTACTATAGAATCAAATAAATTAAAATGTTACTATGACTGAAATCACTAAGTGGGTTCCAAAAATAAAGAAATTATCAAATACAATCATCAATAAAAATTTAACAAGTTACGAATAATAAGTAGATGCTATGTTTGAGTTAAGGAAGAGATATTTGGAATACAGATCATATAAATTTGCGGGATAGAGTGTTCCATATAATTTGACTCCTTCTATTGTTTTACTCTATCAAATCAACTATTTCTTATCTTAATATTAAGTTTAATTAGGCTCCATTGAATTAGTTCAACTTTAAGTTAGTAAGATAGTGTCATAAATATTAAATTTCTAAACAAATTTAAGCAAAAAAAGATTATTACAATCAAATACAAATTCATCATCAGATAACACAACTACTACATCAAGTTAGAATTAAACAGCAGCGAATTAAACCACAGCTAATACAACAACAGCTGATTCAACAGCAGTTAACTCAACAACAGCCAATATAACAAATGCAACATAAAATTAAACTCAGAATGCTACAACAAAATAAGAAAATAGTTCATCAACCACCTCATCAAATTCAAGTTCTACAACATCCTCTGATGGCAATACTAACGAGATTTCTAATTCAACTACATCATCGGATAACAAGACAAATTAAAATGTGACAAACACTCCTCCATAAAATCCTGATAAACCACCAAGTGTTACAAACCAAACCTAAAATTAATCTAATTAGACAGTATAAAATTAAACTAACCAAACTAAACCTGAACCAACACCTGAGCCTGTCTAGCCTAAGATTGATGTTGATAGTATCTATACGATATCTCCTGATGGAATTTCATTATACTTTATTAATGAAGTTTAGTTTGCTGCAATTTTGAAAGTCTTTTTGACATATCAAGAAATAGCTGATTTAAGTTATGCTAGCATTCCATAATTTGCTGCCAATATTTATTTAGAATATTACAAAACAGCAAATAATTTTGATGTAGCCATAAAATATAATGGAAGAGTAGTTTATTATAATAATATAATAGGTTCTAAGGAACTTAGACTAATGTCCTCAAGAAACTAAGTAAACATGCAGCATGGTTGATTTTACAAAATTAATCTCATAGTTTGCTGTTGACCATTTAGATTTAATTTGCTAATGATTATTAATTAAAATGAGTAATTAATATATATCGAGAGAAATCTATAATGAAAATTTGAAGGATAAACTAACTTAGAGTCCTTTTGAGAAATACTAGAAATATGGAAGATTTCCATTTAAATTCATTATAACTTGTTCTCTTGTATTTTTGACAAGTTTACAAGTAATATTCCTGACAGAGTTCTACTCATTCAATAATGCATTTTAAGTTTAGAGTTGGACATTCTTATTACTTGATACAGACAGTCCATAAAATAATGTGGAATAATATTATAAGATTGAAGAATTTTAGGACTCAATATAAGAAACCTTGGATAACTTAGATAATATTGACGACAAGACTATCTAGCCGACTAAATTGATTGGGAACGTGACTTTGAACATAAACTACAATTATCCATATGATATGTTTAAGGAAGAGAAACAATTTTAATATCAAGTTACTCCAGGAGAAGATATTACAGAGCCATTTGATATTAACGATGGTTAGTCTATCAAGGAATTTTGGATGAATGCTTTTGCAATGACTATGAAAATCGAAAATTTATAAGTGACATATGGATCTAAGAAAATGTGTTGGGATGTTATAATTAAATATTCTTTAACAGATTATGGGTATATTGAGGCTCGGATAGATAGCAGAGGAGGAGTCTGTTCTTTCTTCACTGATGATGATGATGATGATGATGATGATTTAATTGTTGGAAATGATATATTTCAAGATGTAGAATTAGGGTGGGATGGAGCATTACTATAAATTCTAATAATTGTGTTATCCTTAACACAAATGATACTAGGATTCAAATATATTTTTGAGGTCATATAGTTATACACTACATAAATTTATCAAAGATAGAGAAAATAAAGATAAATAAGATTGTTTCGGGATAAAAAATTAGACACATTAAAAATGATCTTCCATGATTAAAGACCTTGGGATCAATTAAGATTTTCAGAAAAATTATTATTCTTTGATTCATTTCTACCCCTCACTATATTGGGTAATATATTTTAATTGATTGCTTCATGTGTTATTTTGATTGAAGGGTTTTTCAGAGTTGATGAATTGTCAGATTATGATGAAATCTTAGGAGGTTTTGGATGCTTCTTTGCTTGGATTGCATTATTGAAATTTCTTGATTATAGTGATGAATTACACATGACTGCAAGTGTTTTGGAGAAATCTATCATTCCTTTACTCATGGCTACTTTGAATTTTGTTCCTGTATTTTTTGGTTATACATTTTTAGGAATGTGCATATTCAGTTAAACTGGATTATTTTCTTCAATTTCAGACTCAACAACTGTACTTATTGCTTTGATATATGGAGATTCTATATCTGATGTCATTAGAAAATCTGCTAAAGGTGTCAATATAATAACGTCTATGCTCTTTACTTGTAGTTATATTTTGATATTTATTTTCACTGTCAATAATATTATGATTGCTTTGATAAAAGAATAATAAGATTATAAGAAAAATACACTCTAAAGGGAGAAAGAATTTGAAAACTAATTAGCTGTTAAGAATGATCAAAGATTAGGATAGTCAATATTTGGTGATCTGTCGAACTTATCAATGAAGTAAAATTAGTTTCAACCAGTGTCTTAGAATGATGTAGATGCAGGTAGATCAGATAATACTTTATCTATTGTTGCTAGTGAGCCGATTAATTCTCGCAAAATGACATTCAAACAAGCAGCTTAATTATAAATGTTAATTAAGAAATTTCCTCAAGTCACATAATTTGACATTGATTAAGATTTGAGTGCTAGGAATTAATAAGAAATTACTATAAACAATCTTAATTGCTAATTAATTTATATTATAAGATAGCTAAAATGGCTTTTAGGCTAAATTGAATAAGATTTCTTAAACAACATATCAAATTAAAATTAAGTTAAAATAGATAAAGAAGTTAAAGATTATTTGGAGGTATTAAAACTAAGATAAAGAAATTTGACAGACATCTTCATGAATATTAGAATAACAAAGTAAGTTTCAAAATGAATTTGATATATTTTTTTTTATGAATCCAATTAAATATCAGTCCTTATAATCTAATCCTTATTTTTTGCAGCAAGTTGAAAATTTCTTGAAGGACAGTTCTTCCCTCATAAAAAAGGTAGAATTTATATCTTTTCTAAGGGAGCATATAGAAAAGTTGTTTAAGTTCTTGATAGTCACAATAAAAAGTTGAAATAAATTGATTGTCCATTATCAACTAGACTTACAATATAAAGAAGACTAATATATTGTTCGTTGTAATACTTTAAATAGAAGATAAACAAAGGAGAAATAAATTAGGGCAATACTTAACTTATATTATGGGGGCGATTATATATCTATTTTTAAGAACTTCATGAATTAATGCATCATCTTAAAGGATAGAAGAAAAGTAAAACTTATTGATTAATTTTAAGAGATGTTTTTCATTTAGGAACTGATTAAATCGATAATTTAAGCATATATTTATAGAGCATATTATTTTGCTAAGAATAATACTGTTGCTATGGGAGTATTGAGTTATCACAGAATGATAGATAAGTGGAATTTCAATGCTGAAAAGAATCCACAAATATGTGAATATTTAGGGTACAGATATAATATTATTTTCAGATAACATCACTTAGTATCAGCTGGTATTTATTTCAATCTGAGTCTTTTTTAAAATTCACAGGATGAATATTATATAGCCTTAAACTTTTTATTGATGAGTTTTTAGTTTCAATATGAGTAAATAGTCACATAAAATTAAGATGTCATATAAAGAAAACTCAAAAGAATAGTCTAAACGTTAATTATATGTTTATTTGGATTAGCATTGTCAGGAGAATAAAATAAATGTTACTAATTGTATTATGAATCCTTGAAAACTTTGACATGGATTGATTAGCATTTTATGAATCAGAGCTCTTTCACTTAGTTATTAATAGGATAACTAGACTAGAACAAATATCATCAATATTTGAAAGAGCAGAAAGAAATTAAAAAGGCTCTATCAATGGCTATTGAAATCAATTAAAAATAGGAAAAATAAGAGCTAAGTTAGGATTTAGTTAGTTATTTTGATAAGATTTTGTTTAAACATACGGAGGGAATATATTAAAATTACTTTTTTGTTGATAGAAGACAATTAACAGATAATTAAGATACAGAGTAAGAAATTATCTCTCCTAAGCTGAGCGGAAGTTAGTATTTAATAACTAAAAACTCACAATTTGAATAATCTTAAATGTCAACTTTGTAACTGTAGTCAAATAGTAAAATTAGAAAGAAATTGTCAGAGCCTAGCAATTCAAATGGAACCCATTCAACTAGAATATAAACTGATGTAATAATAAAAAATTATTTAATTAGTTTGATTTAGGTAAGCCTCCAATTTCTCCAAAATAAAAAACTGTGCCGTCTAGACTCGAAGATATTACATTAAATCAGTTTTATGATAATATAATAGAAAAATCTTGTAAAATAGAGTAGCTAAATGAAATGAATGAAAAATTAATTTATTTTCATCATAGTGAGTAGGCAGTTGGAAAAATATTTGACAAGGATATAAATTTGTACAGAAATAACTTATGTATTTTTATAAATTATTAAGAATTCAAATAATTTTTCGGAAACATTACGGGAAGGTAACTTGGTAAAGCATTAAAATTAAAGCAAGTTGTAAAATAGGCTCAGAATAATGTGAAAACTGCTTAAACAATAGTGGATTCATAAATATTTCTTAAGAGAAAGAATGATAAACCCTTGATGATTCTAAATGATTAGAAGAAAGATATGAAGAGCATATTATTTAAACAAAGTGATAAATTAGGGTTAGTGAAGACTGTGAGAACCATAAAATATCATAAACCGAATTCTCCTAATATTGAAACTGAGGTTGCTCCAGAAGTTGTCTTTGCAAAAAATAAGGAAATCATTCGAACTTTAATGGATGAGAAAGAGAAGGAAATATAAATCCATCCTAAACCTCGACAAATGGTTAAATAGAGAACTACTCACTAAAGTGCCGCGTAATATAATTAATATTATTCATAGATCCCTTTTAGCAAGGTTATTAGCTATGAATGATGGTTTAGCAAAATCAACAGAAAACATCTCTCAAAAACGTCCATAGAACATAAAGTCGTTGATGGAGATCTCGAGAAAGAAGATTCGCGATTCTACTAACGCTCCCTCCACGAATAGGGAAACTTCTAAAGATCGATCTTAAATTATGTGATTATTATAAATGGGAAATTAAATTGCGTAGGCTGATATTTAATATAGAACCCAAGATGGGAAGCATTTCAATATCAAGGGTTCTGAACTTAAGAAGGATCCAAAAGACATCCCTTCCAAGGAGAAAGTTAATGATATGTTCAATGGGTGGATGAATATGGTATTCCTAAAAATAACATCTAGGTTATAATGGATCAATAAACGAAAACTTAGCTTAAAGATATTCCCATAAAATACAAGTATAGTATATGTCAGAGACACAAATATTTGGAAGAGAAACAAATTTATAGTCTAACTTAGACTATGATTTTAAGAGAAAATAATGCTAATGTTAATAGCATTCTATAAAATAATTTAACTCTTCCATTAGATTAAATCAAGATTCAGGGTAATAACATAAATATCATAGCTATTTTGGAACTTTTCTAGCCTAAATACCAAGATTTCGATATTGTAGAGGTTTTGCTCAATAACAGATTTATAGAAAAATTGCTTGAAATACTGAGGAAATAGGAGATAAAATCGAGGAAAACAAGAACTTATGGATAGATTATAACAATTCTGAAGTTATTGAAGAAAATTTGTGACCATCAAAAGTATCTTCCATAAATAGGAATGATTGAATAGTTCTTCAATGTACTGTGCACACTGTTTCATCCAATACAGTCTGAGATGTCAATTTTATCATTATCAATATTGAGTAACTTTGTTCAATCGTCACCTTAAATTTAACAATAACTTTATGATGGAATGATGTCATTTCAATAATTATATAGACTTGAGTCAAAATTTACATTACACTTAAATACGCTATATAGAAGTGAAAACTTGTTATTTATTTTGCATATAATTAACTATTTGTAGAAAATTCTACAAATTCAATCAAAAAGTTTAATCGAAGAGTTTTATCAATCGACTGTGGATGGTAAGCATATTGACGACATTTGTAAAACTATTGAATTAAGATTATAAACTCAATAGTACTAAATAGAGAAATGCACTTATGCTTATTAATATAATTAACTTAAATAGTTTTAACACCCTCTAGAGGAAGATTTATCTAGCAGCATGATTTTTAATGAATAGACAAGCTACAAATAGCTTGATGAGGCAGTGCAATTTAAAATATCAGAGGCTGAGGTGTTTAATAGATTTTATCTTGAAAATCATGAAAAAGAAATATTTATATTTCTCAAAGCGAGGGTTAAAGAATTCATTTAGAAACTTTTAAATATTGAATACTTACAAAATATAATACTTCAGCCAAATATCATGGGAACTAATTTCTTCTATGAAAGAAAATCAGAAAGCACTAATTATACAGCAACATAAAATCAAAGTTTCGATTCTGATACTAAAGTAAATTAACTTAAAGATCAAATCAAATAACTAAGGTTATAACTCAATAAATAGAGTCTATAGAGTGAAAGTTCTGATGACTAGGTCACTGATAAGGAAGTTTAATGCTCATTAATTACCTAAGAGCTTAAGGTAACCTAGAACATGAGTGTTTAGACAGATTTGTATAAAATTATATTTATTTTTGCTTAGCGTTTATTCATAAAGCAACATCTTTTAGCCACCAATATCACAAAGTAGTTCAAATGTACTCCCTCCACCTCCTCCATAAATGAAAGCTCCTTTACCACCCCCTCCTCCACCTTAATCATTAAAGCCCCCAGGTCCTCCTCCACCTCCAGGTCCTCCTGGAATGAAAGGATTACCTCCTCCTCCTCCAGCCCCTCCAGGTGGTATCAAACTACCTCCTGGAGCACCTCCACCTCCAATGAACAAAGCTGGTGGAAGAGCATCTGTATCTAAACCTCTAGTTGATGTACCAATAGCAGGTGTTCCATTAAAACCATTTAATTGGAACATTATCTCGGCTGTTAATATAAAAGGAGATAACTTGTTTACAGTTAAGACAAATAAAAAAATAGTTCTTCAGCTCAAAGAAATTGATGAAATGTTCCCCAAAGCAACCTAAAAATAAAATCCAGGGTCAGCATTGTTGAATGTTCCATAAAAAATCAGCTTATTATCCTCAGAGAGATCTAAAAATATTGAAATAGTCCTTGGAAAATTAAAGCTCAAAAATGAAATAATCGTTGAGGCATTATAATAACTCGATTTAGATATTCTAAATAATAATACCATCTAGTCCTTAATTTCGATATTGCCTACGACAGATGAGGAAAAATCTCTACAAGATTATGTAGGAGAAAAGTAAGAATTAGGAATACCAGAATAATTTTTAATGAGCTTAAGATAAGTATCCTATACCTCAAGTTTATTAAATGCATTGAAAGTTTCTTATTCATTCGAAGAAAATTCAAAAGAAACACAGAGAAAGGCAGATGACTTGCTCAAAGTCTTAAAGAAATTATAAAATTAACAAAGATTTATTTATTTATTCTAGATTGCTTTATAAATAGGCAACTATATGAATTACTCTAATAACAAATAACCCTGCTTAGGATTCAAGATGGATTCTCTAATTAAAGCCACTGATATTAAAACAGTAGACGGTAAATAAAATCTGTTTGGGTATATCGTATAAGAAACTGAGAATTTATTAGAAACTGAATTCTTAACCATTGATGAAAGTACATATTATAAATTATATTTAGCAATATTCGATTATGAAATTGTTGAAAAATTACCCATTTCACAACTATTCACAGAGATAAGTGATTTGAAGAAGGCATAATTTCATGTTAAACAGGTCGTCATTATTGATAATCAAAAAATCAAAAATTACTTTGTGCCATTTTTAGAGATGACATAATAAACTATAAAATAAATCGAAAACACGATAGACTAGGTTCAGAATGAGTATTAAAAAACTGCAACTTTTTTTTGTGAAAATCCTAAAGACCCATCGGATAAGTTTGGCGAAAAATTAATGAAAATTTTCCTTGCAATATAGAAATTTAATGTCGATAGATTGAGAGCGAGAGAATAAATTAAGCGACAACTGACGCTGAAGCTTACTAGATAGACATCGCCTAAAAACGATAATAAGAAGAACAATATATAGATGTTTAGCGCAAGAGAGAGAACAATAACAGCCATATAATTTCCTAGTAAATGAGTTATTACAAAATCAAAAAATAAGATTTTCTCTTTTAGCCTGTTTTCTAGAAAGAACAAACCTGACAGATTTCTTTTATTTGTTTCTAATTTTCGATTTATCTGGACTATTAAGATTTACACTTTAAAAACTAAGTCTGCTTTGCACTGAACTGATTCTCGAAATGTCTAAGGAAGAATTATTCGATTTCAAAATGCTTTTTGGAGAATTTATTGAGCTTTAGGAGGGTCTTTTATCTTATTCTCTCGATCCAATCTTTCTGAGCAACGGTATTTCGTACATCAAATTATCCTACGAACCTTTTGATGGTGCCCTCTCCCTCCTCTTTTGGGGTGAACTGTTTTTTGTAGCTACTTCTTGATTGAGTTGATACTATCCAGAAAATTATGATTATTTTTTTGAACCAAAACGGTGTCTTTAAGGAGAGACAGCACTGCAAAGTCTTCCCCTTTTTCTTTGTTGGATGTCTGGCTATTTTGAATCACGACTGCTTATTTCGAGACTAAAAATTGTGGAAACTTGTTTAGGTTAAATTGGCCCTTTGAAGTCAATGAATGCTTTCTTATCGATCAAACGCTTGAAATTGTTGATTGGCGTCTTCTATTAATATTATCTGTCATCATCTTTGAATAAAAACTCATGCCTTCCATAATTTTTAATTTTCTAAGCTAAATCTATTGTATCATCATCATTGATATCTATGTCACAATGTTTTATTTCCATATCAAGTTTAAGTAGAGGTCGTATATTCTAGAACTGAAAGTTAGTAAGTACATCATCATAAATATCAATCTCTGAAGTTTAATAATTATTCATAATTATGTTTTGGGGTGTTGAATTAGTTTAGGGCAAAACTATTCAAATACAATAGCCAACCATAATTACACAGATTACACCAATAGATGCTGTAGGATAGGTTCTGATTAACAAAAAACTTCTCGTTAAAGTTGATGGGAAGGTAATTTAAAACACATATCATAGCATATTAAAACTAGATTTGATGTTGGAAATTAGAAGAAAATAACCCTTGAATATAAAGGGACAGGAAAAGTCCATGTCTTAGGAGGAATAATTACTGAAGAGAAGAAAAGAAAATTGGATGATGTGGTGGAAACTGTATATAATTAAATTTAACCATTAGGTTCCTGTAGCTGATTTGATCAAATAAAGCAAATTAAAGAATCATGAGGAGACTTTAAATGATATATTTAACAAAACAAAAAGTGTGATATAGAAATAATTAGAAAAAGAAGCTAAAAATCCTTAGCCACAAGAAACTTAAAATAAAAAAGAAAAAAAAGAAAATAAGGTTGTTGAAAAGAAAAATGAATTAAAATAGGTCTAGTTAACAAAACCAGTTGATAAACCAAGCTCAGAACCACAAAAATAAAATAAAAAATAAAAGGAGGATAAATAGGAGGTGATTGAAAAAGCACCAAATGAGTTGAAATGGGATGAATTGGATTGGTCAGATGAAGAATTAAATAAAAAAGCAATCAAGAAGGTCAAATGAGTGTTTTTGTATTTTGTATATTATACATCAAATTTATTCTTACTCCATTTATTCCGTATTTTATCCTTAATTTTGTTATTTAGGCAAATAAAAAACAAATTAATGTTTGGATATCTAAATAACTGATCTATTTTTCAATTGGTATGGATTGGACTTTATGGTTAACACCTATGTGTCAACAGTCACTGTTTTTTTGTTACTTAAACATTTAATTTCAAAGCTAATTTATTTAACTTAAATACCTCTCGGATTCTTGGTTATAATATATTTATGCATGTTATTTTGATACTTTTTGTCCCATTTCAAGGGATAGGTCAACCTCCCACATATATTTTGATTGTTTAGCCTAGTTTTATCTTCCAATGATAATGGATAACTTTTTCATATAGTAAAGGATATTCTTTCCTTTCAATAGTGCATAGGCAACAGTAGGATAGTTTTAATAATTAAACCTTTTGGGCACATCCAAAGATTATGCAGACTTTACATTTTCTTCTAACTCTTTCAATATAGTAACAATAAACCCATTTTCCTTATCTTAATTAAGTCTATTAATTTTAGCAATATCTTCTCTTAACTTAAATTATTGTTTTATATCATACATTTATGTTATAAGGATTATATTGTTCTAATTAGATAGTTTAACAAATCTCTGGACCTATCCATTGATAAATTTCATATGAATCCTATTTGGCATCTGGTTGGCTTCGTCTAAATTAGAATTAAAATTATAAATTACTTATCTAATAAATTTAAGGATGTCATTATGCTTGCCATTTCATTAAATAATTATGAGGCATTGACTTCTTTGAATTAATACTAGACAGCCATTGAGTCAATTAGCTTTTCTATTGCATCTCTATTAATAGTTCGAGCTTAATTATGTTATTTTATACTTGTTTGTGTGAAAATTATTCCAAGTAATTCTTAATAAAACAATCCTAGAAATACTGGATATCTTATTGAATGTTTTCTTCCCTCAAGAATGAATTCATCAGAAAATAGCCAATTATCTCTTTCTATTGGAATCTTTAAAACATTATAATATGAGATTTCTATAATCCTACTCAACATCCCTGTAAATCCAGTATAGATAAACTTCTTCTTGGATATTCTTGTAATAAAACCTAGGCCTTCTAATACAAATATCAATTCAATCAACTTCTTGTAATCATTTTAAAATAAGTCCTTGCATTATAATAATAGCTTTGGTTTGATTTCAACAGTACTTTATATGAGTTGACAGGCTCTCTGGAATCATAGAATGACTTCAATAGTCTTTTAGCATGGCCACCAAGTTTTTCCTTTGTATTAATATTAATACTCTTGTTTACATTGCAATACTTATAATTTTTACAAAAAAAATTATATTAATTTTATTTTAAAAAAAATCATAATGGCATTTAAATATTTGTAAAATCTTCCTAGAATTTAAATATCTAATCCGTTATCCTTGATACTATTGGAGATGGATTAGTTGATGCACTCTTCTAAGTAGAGTATGAACTTAAGCTTAATTAGTCTTGTTTTACGGGAAGACTAAGCGCTTAAGATACTGTTTTTATTTAAGTATTTTTATTAATCTTGGCTTTGAGAGCTTCATTTTCATATCTATTAAATAGATTATTTCTCCTCATTTCTCTTTTCATGTATTTCGATATAAAGAGTTGTTGTACAGTAGGTCTGATTTCAGCCTTTTTTGTGAGCATCGCTTGAATGGCTATTTAAAGGTCCTCATCCAAGTTTTTATTCAATTATATTTACTTGTTAAGTATTTCCCCTATGATAGTTTCCTGGTTAGGTCCTTTAAAAGGAAATTATGCATGCAAAAGAGTCTTTTATTATAAAATTAATTAAATACATAAACAAGAACTCCTAAGGAGAAAACATCGACTTTTTGGTCATGATGCTTCTTCAAAACTGCTTCAGGAGGCATATATTGTGTGGTACCACATATGACGGATGTTGGTTTTACGTTCTAAAGTGTTGTTGCCCACCCAAAATCACTGATTTTCAAGGTTCCATCTTCATGAATTAATATATTTTCTAACTAAAAATTTAATGAGTTTTATTTTAGTACCTTAATATCTCTATGAATAATTTATTTTTAGTGTAAGTAGTCTAACCCCTACATAATTTACACTATGATGTTGAATATGTGTTCCTGACCTATTGGGGTAGTTGGGAACGTCAAACAGCCTTTGGAACAATATTCTAAGATTATATAGATGTAATCATTATCCTCTTAACATTCAATTAATTTAAGAATATTTTTATGACATAGACTCTACTAAATGAGAATCTCCTATTTTATCATATTTTCAACTTTGTGTGCGATCATTTTTGCTTTGGAAATCTAAAGAAAATTTTATTTAGATGAATTTTCAGTACAATTTTACAAGCATAATATTTCTGAGTTTATGTATCTTTAATTTAGTAAACTTCTCCGAATGCTCCTGTTCCTAGATGTCGTTCTCTCGTAAATATCATAATAATTATTATTTTGATTAAAAAAAATAAAATCATTCTACACTATCAAAGGATTGGTATCTTGCCTTAGATTTGGGGTCACATAATTGTGCATGCTGAAATTACTATAGTAATCTCTTAATTTATTCTTAATCTGGTGGTTCTATTCTGTAGTAGGGTGACAGATCTGATATGAAGGATTATAAATTGGGGATTTGAAGTTAAGCCATTTACTGGAGCAAAGTTTAAAAATATTGTAAAATAACTAGCTATCTATCTATACCTTCTATTCCCTCTATGACTTAGGACAATTGATGATAGAGTAGCCATTCCCAATACTCGTATTTCTTCTAAAATATGTCATGTTACGCTACGGACTATATTAATGCGTAATAATTACTTGAAATAATGTAACATTCTCTATTTTCGGAGCCTTTGTGTTTACATAATATAGAGAATTGCAAAATTTTTACAACTTAAAAATAGTGGTTCCCTCTTTAGGACATAAGGGCAATATTTTATTAAAGAATTAACTCAACACCATATAATTGGATTAGGGTATTGGTGTTGGAGCTTTAATAGATAAACTAAATTAATTGATCAGACTTGTAGAATTTTGAGAATTTATCTCTGGGATTAAAGAGTCCAGTTCTTTTTCCAATTATTGTTATGATAATTGAGTAATATTCTAAGAAATTTTATTTACTTTGTCTTCAATTTCTGGAGTTATATTAATATTGTCTATGGGTTTGAATTATTCTTTTTCTATAAATTTATATATAATTTCTTTCGGCTAGAGTTCTCTAGTTAAAAAAGTGTGTTAGAGTTCAAATTTTAAAGGTTAGAACAATTCATCATTAACTTTAAAATTGTATTTTATTTTTGTAAAATTTACTTTCTCTAAAAACTTAACCATAGAATCCAAGTCATATTGGCTAGAGATAAAAATATAATATTTGTTACGTATTTTTCATGGATGAAAATTAAGCTAATATTATTCTTTGATAAACATTTTTTATTGACTCTGCTATTCCTTCATCTAATTCCTTGAGCTTTTACAACAATTCTTATAATTCATTGGTTGCAGAAGCCAATTCATCATTATATACTCTTATCTATTATTCACTATTTTTAATGTATTCTGTGTGTTTTGTCTTCAAATCTGATATAGTTTTAATCATTCCCAATCGTTCATCGACTGTTCTGTCTAATAATTCAAGAGACACAATATTTCTTTCATAGACTCTTTAAATGCTACTAGCAAAATTTTCTTACTAATAATATTTATCATGTTGGAATTTAAGGTCCTTACATATTCTATTTTAGTGATTAAATAATAATTTATACTTGAATTTTTTTGCCGCTACTTGATTTAGTTAGTTGTAGATAATAGAAATATCATCACTAAATTATGCCCTTGCATTTGCAAAATCAATTTTCAACTAATCTTAAACTTATGCTTTCTATGAAGCCTCTGAACTGATAAAATTATAAACTTCGTCTATTTTGTTATCCTAATATTTTTCACTGATTGATTTAAGACCATTTTAATAGTATATCTCTAATTAAATTCTAAAGTCAATTGTCTATGAAATTTATAGTTGTCATACCTCTAATGATCTATTCGCTAGATCTAGTCTTTATTTTACATTCATATAGAGATTTGAAAATTATAGGATAATTGATTTGTATTCTTGCATAAAAACTAATAAATTTTATTTGTTAAAATATATCTTAATGGATTCCAACATACCTAAGTCAAATCTCCCCTATGGTCGTTATGATGATCAAAATGTCACTTAGAGCTATTTGCCTCCAACAGTCTAGTCAAATAATATTCTACCGACCACAAATTATTTATAAAGACCAGTTTAAGGAATCTCATAAATTGGGGCATAACAGTTGCCTAATTATGGCATTTAGTAGGGATAAATAAGTGCACAAGGCCCTATTGGTTTCGGTGCTTCCAAAATCAGTGAGACTGTGATCCCTGCCACCAACCAATAAATAATCAAGGGAGAGTCAAGAATCGAATACATTCCTTATGAAAGATCAGTCACTGAATACGAAGAAGTTAGAAGATAGGTCTAAGTCCCAGTGTAGAGATAAATCACTGATTATTATGCTGTATAGTATGATATTGAGTACATCCCTCAAGTCATTCAAGAAAAATAAATTGGTAATTTTTTGTTTAATTATTTTTTTTAACAGAATACGTACCTGTAGAAAGAGTCTAAGAGAGAACAGAATATTACACAGTCGAAAAATAAAATATTATCTAACAAGTATTTTAACTTATTAATTTCTTTAGCCATAATAATTCTAATAATAATATTAATAATAATAAGTGATTACATAAACCTAGTAGCCAATATAACAAACATTCCAACCAGTTTAATATCAATAATATATACCATAACCAGTTGTATAATAGTAGGTTGTTTAATAACCATTGCATCGTTTAACCCTAATTTATTCAATCAGCCATCCCATAAACAACCTAATATAATTATTAAGAGGTCATCAAACCAGCACAATATCTCCAAACAACTAATCAAGGTATTAATAATTATAAATATTCCTAAAGTTTCCTAATTTTATCAACCACAAGAAATTTAAACCACCATAATACAACCATAGACCTAGGTGAGATAGTCTGTAGTACCATCACAAACAATAGCCACTCAAGTTATAGTATAAACTTTAATTCTATAATTAGCCACAAACACAATATGTTTCATAATATGTTGAATAACCCTAATAGTAGGCTGTGACTACAACATAATATTATATCAATGGACAATAAATATCAGCTGAACAATTAGCTTAATTATAATAGTAATAGTAAGTCTAAATACAACCAACCTAACAATTCTAACTCTAAGGATAAGCAACATAAGGATCATCATAATAAACTTACACACAAACTAGAACAGTATAAGGATAAACTCAATTATCATAAACAGTCTAAGCTCCAATTCCATAAGCATAAGTACAAATTATATAATATATTTAAGTCTGTTGATTTACAAAAAACATAGGTGTACAAACAATAGCAAGTTTAACCTACACAAACGAATTTGTCATAATTGAGCTCACAATAACTGAGCTCTTAGTAATTGAATTAATAGTAATTGCCACCAGGATAGACAGCAGCTAAAAAAAGGTAAGAGAAATCATTTTTGGAGAGATTATTCGATTGAATATAATATAAAAAAAATAATCAAAATAAAATGAATTAGAGGCCTCGAGTGAATTCTTTAAGAAATAGAAGGCAATCAGTGGACATTTCAAAAACAAATCGTTACTCATTTCAACTAGTTCCTATTGATAATAGAGAAGTATGGAAAATCAAATTATATTTTTTTTTTTAAAAGAAATGCAAAATCATCACAGATGTGTTATAATTTGTTCAAATGACCATTTAGAGAGTTTAATCAATAAATGCTTAAGCTATGTTGAAAATGATAAGGACAAATCTTTAGGAATTGATAGATATTAGCATTTAGGATAATGAGTCAATAATATAAAAATTGTAAAAAATCAATCAGATTCTAAAATCATAGAAGGTTGATGTTCTAAAAAAGGCATAGCAAAAGTATATTTATTATCAAAAAAGGCTATTAAAGCGTTGTCTACTTATTGTAAATATTACACTCAAAGAATTTTATTTATTTTTGCAATAAGATTCTAAGACTTAGAGGTTCCTATTCTTGCATAGAGTGCTAGAGTATAATATATATTAAAATAGAATTATAAAACAAAAGAAATTGGCAGTAATAGAGGATAAATACTCAGTTTGTAGGATTTGCGATAAGAGGGTTGCTGCTGAATCAATAAAAGGACATTCAGATATATGTTTAGAGAAAGTTAATTAAAAAAAAAACCTTGTAGATTTAAACATTCAATTGGTTAAGATCGCAGAAGATGCCTACAAGAAGAAACACGATTTTTAAGTTAAATTAGGAGTCAAACAGTAACTATAATATAATTGAAGGATGAAATAAATCAAGAACAAAGTAATAAAAGATATATCAGATCCATTATTCAAATTGTCGGACCATGAGATCATGCAAATCAACTCAGCTATGAATATGATTTATACTTATGCTGAGAAGATCTTCAATTAACCTAATGCTGAAGATTTAAAGGGTATGAAATAATTATATAATAGTCAATATTATCACCTTATCTGAATTTAATAATGCTTAGGAAAGTATAAGCTTACCTGAAGCTAAAGATATAATTGATTAAGCCATACTTATCATAGAAGATAGAATCGATCATTTTCGAAAAATGCAAATTATTGATCAGAGGGAATCAGACCAGTAAGTGTAATAACTGAAAAAATCGTTTACTAACAAGTCTATGAGTTCTAGACAATTTAAGATTTCAAATAGCCTAGGACAAAGAAATACTGCGTCTCCTCAAAGAACTAATTAAATCATAAACAAAATGAAGTAAAATTTGATATAATTAAGGTCTTCAGGATTCAAAAAGAGAGGGTCGTAATTAGGAGATTAAGGTTCGAACGCTCAGTCACCAAATCTAAGGGAATAATTGATGAAATTCTCTTCATTTCATCAATAGAATAAGGAGATGTCGCAAATATCAGAAGATGTAGTATCAGAATCCGAATCTAATTCATCTGACAAGGACAAGGTAGGGTCAGGGTCTGATTAAGGTAAAGTGGGATCGATACTATTAACTGATGTTATTGAGGAGGAATCAAATTAGGAAATTAGAGTGAATGTTCCAAATTATGATGCCTAATTTTTGATTGTTAAGGAAAAGGGATATAATTCGGATTCGGAAGTTGTAACATTTAACGCATAGAAAGAAGATACAAACATAAGCATTAAGGACTTTGAATTTATTAAACCACTTGGGTAAGGTGCGTTTGGTGGTGTTTTCTTAGCTCGTAAAAAAATAACAAGGGATTTATATGCAATTAAGATTATTGATTGTTCTAATTAGGACTTTGAATCCTTAAAGGCAGAAAGAAATATATTCGAAATACTTACTGGGGACTTTGTTGTTAAGGCTTATTATTCCTTTATCCATGATCACTATTTATGCTTTGTCCAGGAATATATGGTGGGTGGAGATTTTGCTAATATTCTTAAATTATATACTGCTCTTGATGAGATGTATGTTCAGTACTATATAGCTGAGATAATATTGGCCTTAGAAATATTAAGATAAAATAACATAGTTCATAGAGATTTAAAACCAAATAATATTTTACTAGATTCTAATGGACACGCGAAGTTGGCAGATTTCGGGCTATCTTAATAGGGATTTAATAAAAAATTGAAGAATAATTTAGGAAATTCTACAAATTTAGCTGGATCCAATATTTAGAGTATCATGAATGTAGTTACAATTGAACAACCTGTTAATATAATTACTGAATATTAACTTCAACAAGCTATATCCAGAAGAGGAAGTTTCGAGACTAAACATCAATAGGATCAATAAAAAATAGTAGGGACTCCTGATTATATTAGTCCAGAAATGTTGAATTAGATAAGTACTGATAATTTTAGCACAGATTATTGGAGTTTGGGAGTTATTATGTATGAAATGCTGACAGGCATACCTCCATTCAATGATGAGAGTGTCGAGCAGATCTTTGATAATATAAGAAATATGAGGATAGAATGGCCAGAGATTGGTGATGGTGAAGATTGTATATCACCTAATGCTGCAGATTTGATCAAATAATTATTAAACCCTGAGTATTAAGAAAGAATAGGGCATAAGGATATAAATGAGATCAAGCAACACCCATTCTTCAAGGGAATCAAATGGGACACAATTAGAAAATATCCAGGGCTAATTGTTCCTAAGATGATATTACCCTAATAAACTTAGAATCAAAGTGAGAAAGTAGAACAATTTCTAAAGAACTTAAACAAAACAGACAAAAAGTATTCTTAAATAGCACAGAACTTAAAAAAAGAATTGCAGAATTTTGAAAGAGTAGATCTACTTTAATAGAAAACTATTGAAGAGGCAAATTTTAAATTGTTGTAAAATAAGAAATAATTAAAACAAATAGAAGAAGAATATACCAAAATACATTAATTGTTAGAAATGACAAATGTTCAAATTAGGGATCTTGATTGATATTCAATTATTCAATTTTATTATGGCTTCTTGCTCTATTTTACAAATGTTTAATTAAAGATCCTCCTTAGAAATAGTTGCCTATTCAATTTATTTCTAGAACTTTTTCAATTCTTCTTCCTTTAATCTCTGAAGGAATATCAAGTAATCATCTAAATACAGCAGGTTGAATAAATCTCTAGGTTTATTCTATTGAAATAGTCTTTTTAGTTTAATAAGTTGTTTGAGGATAAGTATCTTCTCCTTAAACATATCCGCCACTTATTCTTTCACCTTCTAACAAATTTCAAAGCTTCTAATCATAGGGATCGATAAACATCTTTAATATGAAAAAATAAGAGCATCTTTCACATTATCTGCTGCCTCTAAACATTGAAATAAAGTAGATAGAGCATTTATTGTTGCAGCACTCTCATTACTTAATTCTCCTTCCATAATATCAAGTTCATAGGTTAGAGCAAAAAGTATATCAATTAATCCACAAACTATTTTATCTTCTTTTTAGATAATATATTCCTTCTTTGGTAGATCTGATAATATTTTAATCTCCTCATTAGTAAATTAGTATTGCTATCTTTTCTTATTGAATAATTGATATTCTAAAATTTTATCAATGTCCTCATTATAAAACAAATCATCTATATAACTTTCTGGATCAAATATATTTTTGATATGGTTTACCCCAATGTTTATTCTCTCTTTGTTTGGAACATCCCTTGGATTTAAAATACAAAGTTCCAATAATTCCTCCTCTAAATCATCGAAAACATTAAAATATTATGAGTTAAATCCGTAACCAAATGTGTTCACCACCTTGTCCTCGTTTATTTAGATTTAATCATCTACTTCACCTATCACTTCTATAATTGGATTTTTATTTTTCATATTTTCAGGTTTCTTAGCCTTTTTATCCTTTTATAATAGAGTCAACATATTTAAGTTTTTGAATTCCTCTCCAACGTTAAGCTTTTATAAATAAACATCTAAGTTGAATGTTTCTGGGTCATAAACTAGTTTTTATGGAAACTCCTATTCCTTTAGGCATTCATCAAATTATAATTGGAGTAAGTAGGGTTTTAGAAAAAATGAGAATTCATTCCTAAGTATACTGAATTCAGATTTATTAACCTTAACATATGGTAATCTCAGAGATATCTTAACAAACTAGTCGTCTTATGATAAATTAAATTATGGTTTAATTAGAGGCATATATTATAAATTAATTAAATGTTATTGGAAATTTAATTAAAATAAAATATAATAAAAATTATTGTCATTTATTCATTTCAATTAAATATTATAATTTATTCTTCGAGTATTTAATTACCTCTTCTACATAATGAACAACTATCTAAGATTCAAGAGTTGGAAGCACATGAGCAAATTGTAGTATGAGATTTTCTAACATGTTTATTTTTCCACTTAAAACTTAGGAGAAATAGCAATTAATTATTTATTAAGTAATCTCCTTTGTTTAAACAATAAGTTATATGAACTATTTAGTATGGACTCTATGTGAGTATTGGAATTAGTTTATCTATAATTCCATCTCTTAATTCAATTTCATTAATTCTTCATTGTCGACCATTCTAGATTATTTTAGTGTTTCTTGTTGTGGAGGAGGGGTTGTCAATATCAGTGGAATTTTAATAGGTGATTCTTCTGCTAACACATAATCTTGTTTAGATTGTTGTATATTGAAATCCTCTTATGGAGGCAGCTCAACTTCTTATGCAGGTTGGACATACACTTGGATGTTTTGGAAACTTTGGCTTAAAGATGAAGATTTCTCAGGTGGAAGGTCGAAAATTTTTTATCGAGAATGTGAACTTTAGGCAAGAGGAGGTGGGTCTGGAAAATATTTTCTGAAAACTTTGGGCATCTAATCAGTATACATCATTATTAAAATTAAATTCATTAGACTCCTGTTGGGACTGTATTAGGCGTACTGTGAGTTAGTTATTGACTTGTTTGACCTCCTTGATTTCCTTGTACAAATCATTGACTTCCTGCTAATGATTTCTTTACATGTCATCAATATCATTCCTCAATTTATTTAGGCGGTCATTTTATTTGAGGAAGGCCTTCTTTAGTATCTTATTTTCATTAAATTTTTATTGGTGCTAGTGGGATAGTCTCTAATCTAGTGCTTCAAGGCATTGATTTATGAGATTCATCCCTTCTTGAACATCACAGGTGTTCGTTAACCTTGTGAGTAGTTCTTGAGCAAGATACTTCTTGTATTATTGTATTTCTGGGGCCTTGTCCTCTTAATGAACTTTTGTTGGCGTATTTTTTAGTAAATCTTATACTATTTCTAAATTGTAGTTCCATTCCTCAAGCATTTTAATAAGCTCATTTTTGTTTATGTTAGGGTGTGCAGACTGTAGTGTTTACAAACAAGTCCTTTATTATAAAGAAAAAAATTTTTAAAGAGAAAATAATACCTTAATCTAGCTTAAGCATAGGACTCTATTTTTTTGTCTGCAGAAATGTGTCTCAACATAGGTCTCACTGCAATGTCATCTTCAATATGAATTCTCTTTCCCACAAGCATCTTTAATTCAAAATAATATATTTAATAATGATATTTATATTGATTATTTGTGTTTATGCACTTGATATCCATTTTTAATTGCCAAGACGTGATATTAGGTGCTTCAGTGATAGGCTCCAATAGGAGGAGATTCTAACAGGAAAGGTCATCAGTGACACCTCAACCTTCAGTCTGAAAATAGTTGATTCAGAAACTAGCAAATAATTACATTACACGTTTAATGAGATTGAATAATCTTTCAAAATAGTCCCCACAAAAGCAACATCAATATAATTTTGCATTCATAATATGGATAATTTTGTAATTAAGATTAACTTGAAATATGAAACAGGATTGGAGGAATTGGATTACTCAAAGGAAGCATAAATGTAGGACTTCGTTGAAATAAAATAATATATAAGTCACCTAAGTAAAGATATAAACCATTTAAGAATTGAGCACATGGATATGCTCGAAAAATAAGATCAAAGAACTGAGAAAGTGCATTAGATATCGAAGAAAGTCATAATTTTTTCTTTTATAACTATCATATTTATGATCATTGCCACTTTGATCTAAACGTATAGAGCTAAACATATTCTAAAGGTCAAGAAATCAATTTGATTTTTATTATGAAAAAATTTAACTTAGAATAATATGAATTATAGTAAACAATCTCTCTTGGTACGTACTTTAGGATGAGGGTTGCTAAACCTAAATAAGGGAATAAATTCATGTAGATCAAAACATATAGAAAATAAGATTTACTTAAATTAGAAATTCAGAAGACTCATCTTACTAATGAGATTTCTATCCTAAGCAATATTCATATGAATAGTCCATTCATAATATAATATCATGGTTATGCTGTCGATTAAAGATATGTTTACCTATTATTTGAGCATTTACCATACGGAGACATATTTAGGAGATAATTAACAAACATTTAGTTTTATATTAGTTAGGTTGTCTTAGCTCTCCTTCATTTATAAAAGCTCTAAATTATTCACAGAGATATAAAGTTAGAGAATTTTTGCATGGCTGAAGATGGTTATATTAAATTAGTTGATTTTACTTTTGCAAAAGTAGTGAAAACTAAATATACAACTACACTGTGCGGAACGCCTGAATGCAGTGCACCAGAAATAATTGCTTAATAACCCTATGACTTTTCTGTTGACTTTTGGAGCTTAGGGGTATTAATTTTTGAATTGATCGATGAATCTCCATTCTATGATGAAGATACCTATCAAATTTATAAGAAAATACTCTATGGGAAGCCTAAATATTCAAAAAAGTTTAATACTACATCAAAGAGTCTGTGCAAATAGTTATTAAGTAGAGATCCTAAATAGAGGCTTTCTAAGTCCATTTAAGATCATGACTTTTTTCAATCCATAAATTGGGGTTAGATAGAAGCAAAGAAGATCAAACCACCATTTGTACCTCTGAAATCAGAAGTATAATATTACTAGACCTATCCTGAATCAGATGGGAGAGCTGAGGAACCTAAAGAAGATCCATTTTTTAATTGGTGATATATTTTATTTATAAATTTCAAATATCAAATATCAAATCTTATATTTTAACTTTTCATTTTCGTAATCAATATTATTCTCTAATAAATATTGAAAACCCGCCTCATAGAACATCTACCAATCATCCCTTTCGTAATTAAAGTTCGTTTCTAAAAATTTAAGTGCTAAAATTGTTAATTCAATCTTAGTGTGTTGAGATCTTAAGCTCAAAACATCATGTAGTTTGTCATCATAACTTCCATCCATCTAAGCATGTTCTGTAATCTCATTGTATGATCTAATAATTTTCTTTTTATGACCATCTAAAAATTATAACTTAATTTGGAATCCATCCTCTTGATTTCTCTTTTTACCTTTACCAGATTCATTTGGCCTCTTTTTTCTCTTCATTAATTCTCTTAACTAATGATAGATCATAGTACAATACCTCCTAATCTGCCTCTGTTTAGAAATCGTCTTTTGGATGCAGCCCAACTCTATATCCAATGAAATCCCCATCTCTTAATTAAAAGGGATGTTTCTTTAAATTATCTTAAACCTTTCCCCCTGGTACCATATGAAGCCAGTTGAATTCATGAGCTATGAACTTGGATAATTCTAAATGCTCATCCTCAATATTTAACTTTTCTCTTATCGCCTTTTTTAGATCCTCTACTTTTGTTCCACTCTTGAAGTCATAAATTAAATCTTAGAAATCAGTGTAGATTCTTTAATCTACATTTCGTCGTTTCAATAATAATAGAGTCTATCCATCAACCAACTATTCATCGTGGTCAAGTATTTAGAATACTAGGTTCTGAGTCTTAAAATTAATTTTTCTTAGCTATTCATTATTTTTCTTCAGAACATTTTCAAAATATTGAATTTTGTTGATCTCTCTTAATCTAAATCTAGGAAGATCAATCTCTAGTTTTAATGTTTGAATGATCATATTTTTGAGATCACAAACTGTTGAGTCTTTTTTAATCTAGGAAAAATTAATAAATTTTATTACATTCACTTCCAGTTTGAAAACACAATCATCTGGATATCCAGTTTTTGTTTCAAATACTTATAATCTGATAAGTTCACATTATGCAACAAAATCAGCATCTCCAATAATGATTAGGTCCTACTCCCTTATTTTTGTATTTGCTAATTTATTCTCATCTGTTATTTTCTAAACTGGGAACTTCAACCAGTCTGTTAAATATAAGTTATGCTCATCAGGATTTAAATTGAAAACCTCGGATATTTTCAATTTTAATTCCTTGATGGTTATTGTGGGATCATAAATTATGTCTTTAACTTCCTCTTTGTCCTAAGTGTGTTTGGACATAGATTTGGCAGAAATGGTTGTTTTTCCAGTTTCAGGCATATCTCCTTTCTCGACTAACAGTCTAACTCCTCTAAAATAATTAAATTAATATTATTACCCATCTTAGAAATCTAGGTCTTTTAGTTTTAATCCTAGCTCTGGCTTATAAAATAAAACATTTCCATTTTGTTTTCTTAGTCTTCTACTTCCAGTTAATCCTAATTGTTGTAATATATATGCTAATAGCTCTTATAGAGTCATCTCAAGATCGACATCTAAAAAATTAATTCATAAATTTACATAATTTCGTGCAACCATATTCATCATCTCTCTCAACTAACACCGATACAATATATCACTTTACTATATTTACTTAATCTGCTATTCTTATTGTTAAATTAGTTCAACTAATAAAGTAGTGTTTTAAACAACTTATAATTCCGCTAAAGTGGATAAATCTGGCTTTAATGTTATTATGCTTTTGTTATCATTTAAATTTTTAATTTAAAACTCTGTATCTAACTGGAATAAATCAGCCACTAACTTTCTTAATTCACCCAATGTTTAGTTAGCTAATAAGATGACAATTTATTTTTATCCCTTATAAATAATCTCTATAGAACATGGTATTTTTTCTTATCCTACTAAATGGTCAATTTTTTCATAATCCTAAACTACCACCCAGGTAGAAAGGTGATTAATATCCTCCTCTTCAATGGTTTTATTGAAATCTTTTAAAGCACGAATAAAATGGACAAGTTTTGATTGATAATTTTCACTGTATTCAACCAAGACCCCATCTGGATATAATTGATATAAGTCAGCAATTTATTAAAATTTGTTTAATTTGTGATCTTACTTTTCTTATGAAATAATCTTTCTTGTTTATAGATCAATAATATCTATATATGAAACTTATATGACTAATTGGTTTTTAGCTTCCTCATATTTGTCTCTTTCTTATTATTTTTTAGCATTTATTTCATTGACATACTTTTCTAAATAGTCAAGTGTATGCTCTCTCTTTAAGGGTATCAAATCTCTTGATCTATATATCAATATGTATGCACTCTCAGATCCCTCAAATTATGAAGTTAATTTGCTCACTGGTATCTGTGTAACTGATGAATCATTAAAATCAAACCATCTTGTTTTAAGTTCTTGATTTTACGGTTCAATAGGATATTCCTCTATTTTAGAATTCCAGACTCCTTCTTAGAGTGTGTCTCTAATATATCCATGATAATGCCCACGATGGGCATCACCCATATGGATTAGGACTGCTTGCAATTCATAGACGACGTCTTTTATCTACAATTCCAGTGGAAACTCAAATTTATCATTCAATTTCACCCTTTAATTCTTTTCATAGTCATAATTAAATCTATTTAATGAAATTGTTAGTATTTTTGGTGGTTGAATGATATTCAAGCCTTTTAATGATGGTGTTCTCTTATGACAGACTTCACAATCAATTCCATCTAATTATTCTGGGGTCTCATAAAGTTGGATTGATTCATTTAAATTTGCCAATCCTTAAACCATTACATTTAAGTCAAAAAAGTTTTGATTAGAGCCTCTAAATTGTTAGCATTCTTGACATTAGATATAGCTGTATGCCACTCCTCTAAAATTATCTGTTAAATTGAATTGAGTTCCTAACAAAGCTTGATTGAGTGAATCAAATAAAACTCTATTGGCCTCTTGAACGTCTTATTAATAAAGACCTTCTGCTCCATCCCAACCAAAACTCTTTGTAAGGTCCTCTGTAGATGTTGCATATAAATCCCCTTGTTGCATCAATATGAACAGCTTTTAAAATTCGAGTAATATTTTATGTTTTTCAGCATCATCGGTGAAATGGCTGGGTTTGTTTATTGTTTTATCACACAAAGGAAGACTTAGGATAGTATGTCTGAATTCTGGACACATATAATAGCTTTATATCAGCGAATTCAAATAGCACGTAGCAGATTGGTTTTTAAGCCCTACAAATACACCATCTCTTGGTTTATCAGGAGGATCCAATAAATCAGATATTGTCTTAGGCCTTTTTGAATAACTACGCAACGTTGCCTCATCGATTGTTCCACCGTCCTATACATCTGGCTCTGGAAAAATTCCCTCAAACATTAAAAAATTTAATTAAAGAAAATATATGTATTATGTTTAAGTGAAATTTGAACTCTGTATTATGTTCATAAATACTCTTGATGGAACTCGATGAATTTCATGTTATTTTTAATAAACTTAATAGTTGCCTATTGCTCTGATATTAATTTAACTCCTACAATCACATCAAGTGGAACATCATTATTTATTTCTTTAACTCCTTAAGAAAGTGCTACATATTTGGATGCTATTATAACTTACTCAAGTTATTTTTAATGCATATAAGCATAAGTTTAGGTAACATATTTTAGATAATCATTCAGATAACACTTTCTGTTGGATCAAGTGACTCTTTGACGATTGATTGCTCAAATAATATTATAACAATTACTAACATACAATCAAGCAAACCTTATTCGCTTACCATAAACTATTTTAAGACTCCATTTTATAATATCTCTTTAGATACTACAATGAAGATTTATGATCATTCAAACAACAATTTATTGAGCACTCTAACCAAGAGCATTACAGCTCCTGTTTTGACAGGCTGTGGGAATCTAACTTTAATTCCATAATCTGCTATTGCCTTCGATTAAACCACTTTAACTCTAAGCTTTATTCCTTGCATACCTTTTGACGTGAATTCATATATTCAAATTGTATTTCCATCAATGAATAGCCTACAAGCTAGTAATCCGATTGATTTTTTTAGTTCTCCTAGTTGTTTACCACTTACATGCACATATAATAATAAGATTCTTAAAATCTGGAATTTAGCTTCATTGAGTGATCTAACATAATTAAATCTATAAATACTCGGGTATCGGAACAAGTATATTCCTTAAATCATATAAACGCAACTCTATGTGATGTACGATTATTCAGGAAATACTTATTATACAGAACAGGAATCGGTTTAGATTATAATAAGTGCCTTTCCTAGAGACAAAACATTTACTATTCAACTTTCAGATAACATAATTTAAAAAACTAGTGACATGAAATTTACAATCAATGTCCCATCATACATAAACTCGAACTTGGTTATAAACATAACCATGTAGTATATTAGTACAATAAGCCCAACAGTTGTATGCATCTAAAATTGTGTAAGTGGTACAGTAGCCCAGTATAACTATATTATATCGGTGAACTTGGTTACAACCCCTTTTATTAATAACAATTTAATATTTACAATAACTGGAACTTAAAATCCGATCGTTCCATAAACCCTTTAAGCTGACATAGTTTTATTAGAGTCATAGAGTGGCTCCAATTATGTTTTACAATAAGGCACTGCTAGTTACGCAATTGTATAGGATACAATTCAAAATATTCAAGTTTTATATTCTAATTTAACGTTTGGGATTAACAATATTGTAACAATCAAATTTACTATTCCATAATATGTCCAGGATTAGAGTAAATATTATTTAATATTATAAAGGTTTATTATATATCACATACCCGAGCCAATTTAATTGTATTCAAAATGGTTAAATTGGATAGGTCAAATATAATTGTGTTAACTCACAAGTTGTCATATCGAACCTTTTCAATTAAACTTCCTTGGTTTATGAAGTCTAGTTGACTAATTTCATAAATCCCTACTAATAATTCATTTATTAACAATACAATTTATCCATTATGACACTTAACTAAGTTATTATGTTTGGCTAAACCACTCTGACCTAATAATTGATAATACAGAAACTAAATCCAGTTATTGTTATTAATTAACCTGATAATAACTTATAGACATAAATTGATATATCACTAGACCAATAATATATTGCATCAGAATAATCATAAATTAAAATTCAATCTATTATTAATAGTTAAAGCAATAATTTAGATTCAATAAGTTGCTCTGTTAATCAACATTTAACAACATGCACTTTACATAACCTGGTTATATATTTAACTGGCTCAGATGGAGGAAAAGCTATTTCAATAACTGGATTAAGTTATCCTCTATTCTAAAATACAATATAATCAATTCAGATCTCTAATTATTACAATAATCTATTAATTAGGCAAAGTAATTTGATTCCATTCACATCAAGTTAGTTTTAATTATAAGATTTAATAAGTTCGATTAATTGTACTTCTAATTGTCAAGTTAATAGTTAATCAAATTGGGATATATCTTATTAATCTATAGTTGATATAAATATAGGGTCCTATATTTAAGTTTAGACTACTAATCTTTTGATAGTGCCAAATACAAGCATATCTCCAACTACTTCTAATAAAACTGGTAATAACTAATTTACAATTTAGAATAATTAAAAAATCAATAAAAATACTCCACAGAAAATAAAGTTTATAAAACTTTTTAATTAATGGTGATATTTTAGTAGTTTATTTAACAATTATCGACCCATATATAATACTATACAATATTCTAGAGCTACTAGTCAATTATAATAATAAAATACATAATCGAGTACTGATATTTAATTTACAGTTAGTTTCTCTTCATCAATATTTTATGAGTATGGTTCACTTACTCTAGATTTGAAGGTTAATCTTGACATTACAGGGTATGCTCTTTTGAACATAGGCTAAGTTTATGAAGTTTCTTAAATATCCTGTAGTTAATATAGTTGTTTTCAACATACTATCGATGGTTAAAATTTAATTAAAATTGATACAAATACTCTAAAAGCTGGTTCAAATTAGTTAATAATCAATAATGTAAGGAACCCAGAATATCAAAACAATTCAATAATCACATACATGAGTATTCAATCTTTCGACTCTAATGATTTACCATTAGAATCAGGTACTATGAGATATGTAAACAACTTAACATGTTCAAGTAATTGCTCTTAATGTACAAGGCTGGGTTGCATTTAATGTTTTAATAGTTTTTACCTAGTCGAAAGTAAATGTATTTAAAATTGCCCTAATTTGTGGTATTTGGAAAAAAACCGCAATAATTGCTTTCCATGCAAAGTATAAGATAGTTGTTTATCTTGTTCAGATCTATCCACTTGCTCTAAATGTGCGGATGGTTACACTTTAGTTGGAGTATAATGCTATAAAAATAATATTATTATGGAATAACCAGCCTAAAATAATACCACAAATACAACACAATAGCTGATTTAAAATACAAGTAATCAATAATCTATTGATGGATAATTTTATTTAACTTACATCGCATTAATAATAGGAATATTAATTTTCATAAGAAAAAGATTAAGAACTTAAACTTAGTATTTCAAAAGCTATTGTGGTATACTTAGTATTATGTATCCAATATTTGAAAAATTGGTTCTATTGTTCTTTTTAATCAATTCAGATATGAATAACTTCTACATGTTTGGAATGGTTTGCTTCATGTCAATAGTTTAAATGGTTTTCTCATAATACATGCTTCACTAAATATTTGAGTATTAGTTAGAGCTTAAAAAAAAGCGAAAACATCTTTTATTCAACATTCTTTACAAATTAGGATAGCTGTATAATTGGTAGATTTTGTATTTATTGCAAAGTGATATCATGGATATTTTGAATATACATATAGATAATTACTAATAGTACAAATCAAGACGAAATTAAATAACCAGAATTAAATGTTATGTTCATTAGCCTATCTGTTTGGCTGTGCTATTATATTGTGCGACTGAACATTTGTTAAATAAGTAAATATTAATTAAAAATTAGTTTCTAATTTGATTTTATGCTATTTTAAATCATTACTTGGATTTTAGACAATATTGTAGTTTACTAAGATTATAAGGAGAGTTAAGATTTAGATAGATACTAAAGTGTGAAGATAAATTAGGTTTTACCTTTAGAATGACAAATTATAATATAATAATTATATAAATTTATTTTTAATTTATTTATTAGAATTCATCCTTAATATCCATATTATTAGTTTAGCTATCTTGACTAGCTTAAGACTGTCTGAACTCTTCTACCAATTTCCCAATCTAATTAGTTATTTTGTAATATCTATCTCTCTGGTGTGTATGGAGTATAATTAGTATAAATATATCTTTTCACAGGTTCCACTTATTAGGGAGGTGACTCAATAACAGGTATAGATGATCTCATCTACTATGGTGTGTAGAGAGTTCTCTATTGAACAACAGGATTAGCTATCTAAACTTTTGGAATCGAATTGTTCATGTATTGAAAGGATTGTGACATCTATTATGACTGTCTTATCTATGGTTAGTATGATGGAGGCAACTTCACATCTTTTATGTCTTTCTAAGTGAACTTATCCAATAAATCCGATTCCTAAAATAATTAAATTTATTTTATACTTATAATTATCCAAATGTAAGTCTGTTGTTTATATTATCATTCAACATCATTTGAATTATCGATACAAGATCATCAGAATAGCCATCCAATTTCAATAATTTAAGTCTGTCTTCAAGTTTTTGTCTCTATATATAATTATTAGAATCTTCAAAATGATACAATTCCAAACTGTCTAAGATTAAATATTTATAAATACTTTCCAATGTAGTAACCTCCAGGAGCGTCATACCAAGTGAAAACATATCTGACTTGCTCCAGTTGAAGTTTACTTTATCCTCTTTTCTATTTAAACTTAGCAATTATTCTGGAGACAATAGAGAGTATCTCTTAAATTGTAAGGCATAACCATAGTTGGATAATAAGTATTGTGCTTCAGAATCTAGTAATTTAATATCTCTTTTCTCATCTATGAATATTGAAGATGGAGTTATGTTCTTATGAAATACATTCCTGTTTTCTAGATAAGCCAAAACACTGACTATCTATCTTATAATATGCCAGATATATTGTTCAACAGGTCTCACTAAGTTCTTTTTATTGCTTGAGATTTATTTTGCCAGTGTGTAATCAAAATATTAATAGAATCTTCTATATTCAATACAAAACTCAAGGATAGTATGATTATTTTTTTATGATACTCCTACATATTGAATTAAATTGGGGTGATCGTATGTTGTTCTTCTTGAATGGAATAAATTTTCTTGGGTGTCATCATCACTTTGAGTTTCTGCCCTGATCCGACAATATATCTTCTAATTTGGATTTTTCAGATTTTTATATATTTCTAACTCTCCCTAGAATTATTCTTTAAGCGACCTGACTAATTCGTATTATTCATGCAATGGTTTATCAGGAATGACAAGATTAGTCTTTGAAATTTTTAAGGAATGAATATTATTACCCATAATAAAATTTTATTGCTTATTTGTTTTTATTTCTTATGCATTATTTCTTTTAATATGAATAATATATTTCCAGCGCCGGTCTATTCGATGGAGATCAATGATTTGCCAGGTAATTTAAGAAATAATGATAGGAACGAGACCAAAACCATTAATTAAGGAAAGAAATGTGGATGCAGATCATTTTATATCAGCCTATTTAGGGAATGAATGTAATTTAGTTGTTTTATATACTATAAACTAGTAAAAAGAAATCAAAGAACACCAATAGTTATGAGGAATCCCATGTATGCTGATCATCCTTATTAATAATTTCAGAGAAAAATTGAATCTCAAAGACAGGAACAGAAAACTCCCTCAATATATAAATAAGAGAGTCAGCCTGTTTTAAGAGAGCAGCAATACCCTGTTGACTCTATTGATAGGTTGAGGAAGAATTAAAGCGTTTAGACCTTGAAAAATGATTTTATTCTTCCAAACGATTAATACTTCAAAAGGAATGAAGCAGCCTTCTGGGGGATCGATGAACCAAAACCTGAATCCTAAAAAACCTTCACTCGTCATGGAATATTTGGATCAAAGGAATAGTATAGACCTATGGTAGGTGTTAGTGTAAATTTTGGTAATTTATTAAATGATTAAAACGAATAGATCTTTATGACAGACCATAGTATAAGGATTACTCTCTATAACCGATTTCATATAAGCACATAGTGGAAAATAAAAATAGATATAAAGAATCACTTGATTTCATTACAGGGAATAAAGTATATGGATTTGGACAAAGAGGATTCACCAATAAACCTATTTATTCTTGCTCTAAACCTTAAAACATTGATAGAGAATGATTATATTTATGAAAAAAAATTATTTATTTTAGAAAGAATCATAAAATGTAAAGCTAACCAAATTAATAACATCAGCCTCAATAATTGATTCAGTTCATTTAAAATAAACATCCCTATGAGATAGTGACATTGATGATTTAAATGGCCTAAATTGTAAATGACTATCATAAAAAATAAAATAAAACTTTGGGAATATTCAAAATGAAGGATTTTGTTGTTTAAAATGAGCCAAATACAAATTTTCACTAAGTAAAATTTATTGGTTAACCTATCTTTGATGGTATTTATGCTATAACAGGGATATCTGATAATAAAAATCAATAAATTTCAGATGCTCCAGAAATTTACAATTTTTGCTTAGACTATCAATGTGATATATACCAGCTCGGTGTTATATTTGCTTTTATGATCACAAATAAATATGTCACAGAATAAGATATACACGAACTTAAAGCAAAATAAGATTATGCTCCATAAGTGACTTGGGTCATAGGCAGTATGCTAAATCAAATTCCTTCGTGCAGACCTGGATTGGAAGTAGTGATAAAAAGATTGCTATAATTTGAATTTAAAGGTCAAATCATTATTAATGGTGGTATTTTTAATGTAAAAAAATTGCCAAGCAGAAATAGCAAATAATTCTATTCCTTAACATCAGTTGAACAATAATTAAAAGTTGATCCTTATTAAGAATATTTCTTGGTTAAGGATTTAAAGGTATAATTTATTCATTGTACATCAAGAAATATTTGGGAACTCTCTAACAGAGATAGATTATCAAATCTTATTAATACCATTATACGAATAAAGCCAAAAGAAAAGGATTTTATTACTTTCCCTTAAGGGAAAGATTGGTAATTAGAGGAAAAATAATTTAAAAATTTTTAGTTTGAGGCATACTATTGCAGATAATAATCCAAACTAATAATATTTTAGTTTTTAGAAAAATTATCTCATAACGAGGTAGATATAAACTTAAGATTAAAATTGAACTTTGATGAGTACTAATTCATTAAATTAAAATATCTGAATTGTTGTATTCATCTAATCCACATTGATGATTATATTAACAAGAATTATGATAAGGAATAATTTAAGAATCAAGCGAAACTTTAATTCGTATGGCACAAAGAAATTTTTGATCATCAATAAAAGGAATGGAGAAATCCGAATTACTTTTGGATAATAAAACCTACTACTACTAAAACTATTGAAGGTTTGTTTCATGTAGTTGAGCCTGATACAGAAGTTTATCTGAGAAATGAGGATACAGCAAATTTTAAGAAGTTTATTTAAAAATTTTAAAACTATTTAGAGTATTTGAAACAAGAAGGCTTAACTATTCGCAGGTTAGACTTTTAAAACAGTTTAGAATCCTATTTTTAATAAAATCTACCTCTTAATTGTTAGCACCTGAGAAAATTCAATGAAAAATATCAAAAGTACATAATTAAAGAGTTTTTACGGAAGTCGATTGATTAAATAGATAAATAGATACAGGTATTATAAAATGGAATTAAAGATTCAATATTAAATCCTGGTAATCAAGGAAATTAATAGGGAAATCAATTGGTTACTCCCTAGAGTAATAATTAGGGCAATGATTAGCCAGGGAGGAGGGAATAATTAGAATAATAGCTAAACGAGATAGAATAGCTAAGGAGTGAATTATTATATAAATTAAATTATAATTGAGAATGGCATTAAAGAAATTAAGTAAATTAGATCACACTGTTCCCATCTTCTCGCCAAGAACGACATACAAATAAATTCTACAAAATGATGAGAACTTGTTAGCTGATCTAACTTTAAATTTTGATCCATTTACGATTAATGTTCTAAAAAATGAATTTTATATTAGGAATTGGTAAATGGATGTAACAGAATTTATACTTGTTGTGAAAGAGCATCTTTTGAGTTGGCAAGTGGATATACCAAATAGAGATATTAAATTGATTAGGTATAATTGAATAATAATTTAGATAACTTGCCAATCTGTTCGAAGAAATAGACCTTAATGGTAATGGGAAATTGGAGTGGGAAGAATTCACTAATTACATTATAGAGAAAGCAACAGTGCTTAATAATATTAAAACTAAATAGGATGAGATTAAATTATACACTAAATCCAATATGAAAACTGATCGGAAGTTTAACTAAATAATTACTAAAGTCATTTACATCAAGGACATTGATAAGATAGCGTTCTTTGAGGATGGAAGTGATGAAATATAATTCATAAATCCAGATGGAGTTCAAGGGGCTAAACCTTTGAAAATAATACCAATTAGTGACAAGGTTTCCACAACTACTGTTAAAAAGGACAAAGATAAATTGAACGTACTATTTATAGTGAATCATAGTTTAAAATAGAAAAGAAAGAAAATCCTATTCCAAGAAGAACAAAAGTCTTATCAGTTTTATATATTGATGATCCTAAATATCAAGTGCTTTTAACATCCACTCATGATGGATATGTTAGGGGTTGGAGATATCAAACATCAGGATTTGTATTAGCATACCAACCAGATAATGATGAGGAAAGTATTGAGCATCATTTTCAAATGGATATTTATAGTATGGCTTGGGATGGTATTGGAGAAATATTGTATTGTGGTACAAAAGATGGTGCAATCAATTTATGGAATTTGAAAACTGATACGGAAACCTAACTTCCACCTGAGGGAGGTCATAATGAAGTTGTCATGGATATGATAGCAATGCCAAAACTGTAATTCATGGCCTCAGCAGCTTTGGATGGAAATTTAATCTTATGGAACACATTATACAATAAAAGGGAAAGAACTTACAAGGAGCATACTAGGGGAATAGTTGCATTAGCATTTAATGAAAGTTTAATTCTTTTGTTTTCAGCTGGCTTTGACCATAATCTATGTGTTTGGAATCCATATATAGAAAGTTTAATATTTAAAATATCTGCTCATTCAAGCCCCTTAGTGGGAGTGGTTGTAATAGAGGGAACATCATAAATTGTTTCCCTCGACCAAGAAGGACAAGTAAAGGTGTGGGATACTAAAAAGTTTAACTGTGTCCAATAATTTAGTGTTGAGACTTAAGATGAAAAACATAAATTTAATCCATAGAGTATGTGTTATATTCCTAAACCTTTAAAACTTGTCTTTAGTGGCAGGACTGTGTACACCTATGAGTATGATAAGAATTATAATCCTAATTCAGTTGATGATTATGTTGCAGTTTGCTGTAAATTCATAGAAAACTAAATGGCTTTTTTCACACCTGCTGGGACGAAGATTAAAATATGGAATGCTTTAACAGGAGATGTGAAGAGAATTTATTCAGACGTTACAACTGCTGAAATTACAGCATTTAAATTAGATAATTTGGATAAAAGATTTATTATAGGAGACAGCAGTGGACAGTGCGCATTATTTAATGTCATTAATGGAGCTAAGATAAAGAATTTGCCAAAACATAATGGGGAAGTAGTCAGTATTGTGCATGCATCTGATATTGGAGCATTTTTTACAGGAGCGATGGACAATAATGTATTTATGAGTCTAGATAATGAATTTGGTGAGAGTGAATTGTTGAGAACATTTGTCGTTTAGGATGGATAGCTAACAATATTGAGTTATGATTCTGTTATGAGACACCTTCTTACTGGAACAAATACTGGATAAATTAGATTTTATGAAACGGATACGAACAAATTACATGGTGTTGCAAATGAATTTCATGTTGGTGAGGAAATTACATCAATCAACTTACTTCCTGGAATTCCATTTTTAATAACAACTAATTCATAAGGCAGAATATCCTTTATATCTATGCCTCCAGTATTGCATAGGTTTGTTAAAATATTTTCATTTACAAATGTAGATCCAGAGTTTCCTACCTAGTTGCTAGGAATCTCAAATGCAGTTTATTGTAATGAAAAAAAGTGTCTTTATACAAGTGATGATAAGGGATTTATTAAATGCTATGATTTAACTTGGATTATCGACATTCTGTATAAATTAGTTGCTGATAAGGATAAGGAAGATGCAGCAACCAAAAAGATGAAAGGAAGTAAGATATTATAATTTAAATTTTATTAGTTAAAAGTGGATCCAATCAATAAGCAAGGTAAATGCTCTAATTACCCAAAATTTAAAATAGAGAAATAACCATAAAATTTTAAGTCAGAGCACATTACGAGATTATAAAATCTTTAGAATATGTGAATAAGGAAAGCATTTTAATTACAACCTCATTTGATAAGAAAGTTAAAATATGGGATTCAGAGACAGGTAAGCTATTAGATTCCTTTTAACAAAATTATGACAGAAAGGAGCCTAGACCTATTGCTTTTAAGAGAAGTGGAACAGAGGAAATTTACAATCCTGATTTGAATGAAAGGGTTGATCTTAAGTTTTAAGAACAAATAGATTAGCATGACAAGCAACTAGATCCTTTGACAGCTTTTATTAAATCACCATAAGAGGAATTTAATCCATTCTTTTTCCTGGAGAGAATTGATAAAAATAAACTATAATCGTTGAAAAGCAATCCAGAATGGAAATTGGAGGTTAAATTTAAAGAGTTTTATGAAAAATATGAATCCAAAATAGACAAGCTGTTTGAATAGGTTAAAATTAAGGAAAAAGAAATCTTTGAAAAATAAGTTAAATAAGGAATTATGAACAGACATTTCAAAGTTTAAAATTATTAGACTGAAGATGTCAAATAGTTTGATGTCAATCATAAACCAATTATAAAGGATGAGGAAACAATTGCATAAATTCCAATATAATAAAAATAAAAACCTGAACAAATATTAGCGAAATATAGAAGTTAATAAAAAGAAAAGCCACCTGAGCCATCCGTTTCTCATGTTTCACATTATGACTAAAAGCAAGGAGAGGTTTATAAAGAATTGAAATAATAGGAGAAAGATTTACATGAAAATAATTTCAAGTATGGATTAAAATAATAACCATCATCTCCAAAAAATAAACAAATGTAATAATAATAATAACCACCTGTGATTCAAAAGTCCAAGACTTAATAAAAAATTAAGAAAGCCGATCCCTAAATGTTTGAAAGATTGTACAGATAGAATTTGAAGTCAAAGTTGTTATTTGATTCAGAGCCAGAAATATTTCTATCAGAGGTAAATTAATTATTATATAATTAGTCTGAATGCAATTTAGCATATTAGTTGGCAGCAACATTGGTGAACTATGATTAAAATGATGAGAGGACGTTCAAGTTTGCTAATATAAAATGCAAAACTAAAGTAAAATTACCTAGGATAGGTTGACTAATTATCATATCAACAAAATATTATAATAATATCATATGAAAAAGAGAATCTCTTATACAAATTAACCATCTTTGTTTGATAAAATAATAGCAGGTTATGTTCCCGAATAGGAAGAAAAACCCATGTAGCTAAATATAAATGATTATGACAAGAGTGAAACAAATAAGACAAAATCTCTAAGAAATTTGGTATCAAAAAATATTATATAAGAATGATATCTTTTTCTCAAAGGAATTTGACTACCAAGACTATAAGTAATCTCTGAAGTATAATAATAAAAATTTGAAGAAAATTGGATTTGAGAACATAAAAGATCCACATCCAAAACTAATTAAAAGATTGGTTAAGATAGATCTATCAGGATTGGTAGAACTGAAATTCAAAGATATTTAAATCCATGACGACAAATTTGAGGTTTTTGCAAAATTTGGTGGTATCCAAGGTTATTGCAAAAATTTAAAGCATTTATAGTTGAGTTGTCCTCATTTGACGACCGTGGGATTTAAGCACATATTTAAGGGTCCCTAAAGTTTGACAACTCTTGATTTAAGTCATTCTTAGATAGATGATGCTGGAATTTAATATTTATGTGGATTTAAATGGAATAATTTGGATCAACTAATCCTTTAATGGTGTAAAAGATTGAAAAATCTATCTGATATGGCTGTTTATGCAGAAAATTTTCCTATTTTGAGAATATTGGATATAAGATTTAGTTATGCTGAGAATTCAACTGTATCTAGCATGCTTAATTCTTCACTTGTTTATACTTTATCTCAGATAAGAGTTTATGGTACTGCAGTCAAGTTAAATGAGTCAAAATGGAATTCTTAATATATAATATCATAGCTTTAATAAAAATTGTAAACATTAAAATTAGAACAGCTACATTTTCGAAATGATAGTGTTGCTGTAGATTCCTCTTAGGATAAATTGTAGATTAGAACCAACGTAATAGTCAATATTGACACTGAAGAAAAAGCCTATATGACTTATAGTTGGAAAATTACAAATAAATAGGCAAATATATCAATCAGAGAAGGCCCAGAGTAACCAGAAGATGGAAGTGATAAATATGGCTAATTATTCCAATTTTTATAGAAAGAATGGTAATTGAGGGAGACCTTGAAGAAATTCTCAATACAACTAAATGAAACTATATGTAAAGACAATAATATAAATGCCATACTTAACACAGTTGGTGAATATGGCGAGTTACTTTCAGTTAACTTTAATATGAAAAATTAAAAAATACTCAAACCTGTGACCTATTACTACTTGTTTCAACAAATGGCAAAGCTTAAAGAAATACAATATTTAGCTATCGATTTATAGAATTGTAATATAGAAGTTAACAATATATTCCTTAAAAAGATATTAACATCAATATAGGCTTTACCATATCTGTATAAATTCTACCTCAACTTATTTGAATGCAAATATATGTATCTTGATGATCTAAAATTATTTGCCTATCAAACAATCAACTCAATGAAGAACCCTTATTTGAACAAAACCCACTTAATGCTCACTTGCAATGAAAATCTTGGATATAGCTTGGAAGATATTGCTAACTTGTATACATCAGATTATAAGAAAACTATCAACTTGAATAATGAATTAATGGTAGTGCAGGGTACTAATCAGCAGATAGAGAACTTTTAAAGATAGTCATAGCGCTTTAGAAAATAGAAAGAAAAATATATTCTGTCGTTCAGAATTGCTTAGCTAAACATCCAACGACGATTTCGCAAAGAAATTATATAAGAAATTATATATTAAATATATGATTCATGACGATTCCTATATCTTTCTCCAAGACTTGGGCTCTGGTGGCTTTGGTAAGGTGGTCAAGGCCTTAAATGACTAGAAAGAAGAAGTTGCAGTGAAGGTTTGTAAATTTATTTTAAATATACTTTTCAAAGATAATCCAAAAGAAAGAGTTCAAGACTAGAGATTTGAACAAATTTATGATGGAAGCTCAGATACTCTCGAAGATGAAACATCCAAATATAGTATAGTTTAAATCTGTGAGAGAAACAGATTAAAAAATTTTGATTGAGATGCAATTAGTTAGAAATGGTCAACTTAAAGACTATTTAACGAAATTGACTGAAGCTCAATAAAGACAAATTATGACTAGTATATTTTCAGCTGTTGAGTTCATACATTAACATGGTGTAGTCCATCGAGATTTGAAGCCAGAGGTTTTAATTTATAATACTAAAAGAGAATATACTAATTGATGATCCACAAAATTTAAGTACTCTCAAAATAATCGATTTCGGATTATCTGCCACATACAATTCGGGTTCACTTTTGAGTGGATAATGTGGAACATTAATTTATATGGCACCAGAACTGTTCACGAGCAGAATATACTCAAAGGTATATTTCATGTTCTATATCATAAGCCAGTCGACATATGGAGTTGTGGCATTCTTCTCTATATGGTATGTTCTCAAGGAAAACACCCAATTTATAAGAATAAGGATAGTGTTGAATAGTACAAAGAAAAACTGTTGAACCTAAATTGGGAATTCCCACCCGATTTCCATCCTTTGGCAAAAAATCTATTCTTGAAATGTGTAGATATGGATCCAACTCATAGATATACGGCAGGATAAATATTATAGCATCCATGGATAACGGGGAGATATGATGATCCCATACCTATGACGATACCAGAAATGTATAAATCATTCACTGTTCGTGAAAATTTCTTAAGCCTTATTAAGGGATTAACTTTTATTTAAAAGTTGAGAAATGTTCGAATGGTTGATTAGAATTATATAGAAAAATGCGATAACATCTCAAAAGAAAGAGAAATGACTAAACCTGTTATGTAATAATCTTTCTTCGATAAAGAATATATGAAAGAAATCATGGCAGAACATAAATCAAGTCAAATTTAGGAACCTTTGCAATAGAGTAAACCAAAATATGAATAACTACTTAAAAGAATCAGAGAAGCACACAACAGTTTGGGCTAGTTGGGAACAGATGATTCATAAAAATCCTCGTCGATAAAACTATCTGAATAAAGCTAATAATCTCAGAGAAAAATATCCTCTATGTGCGAAATAGATCTTGTAAGTTAATAAAGGGACTCAAAATAAATTGTTATCAAAATAAAAGACAAACCTAAGAAATTTAAAAAGGTAGCAATAGCAAATAGTGCTAAAAAGCCTCCGATAGTTATACCAGTTGACTTGCATCATCTTCGATCTAAATCAATAACTACTAATAATCAAAATATACAAGGATAAGGGTAAATGGGATTTGAGTCACCAAAGAAAAAGATGCAAGCATAATAATCAGTGTCACCTCCTCCTAAAAGGCCAGAACCTGCAAATATTATGATTCGGAAATCTATACCTCAACCATCTGAATTTCTATATAAGCCATCAAATCCTAATCTGATGCAAAATCAATTAAATAATAATGTCGAAATTAATTATAAGAGTCATGCTGTTTCATCTAAGGATATTGAAGATAGGTAAAGATCGATTACATCTTCGAGAAAGATTAGTGTAATTGAAAAGGATGTATCAGATGCTTATAGATATTTAGATTAAGATAGTAAAATAAATTATAATTTTATTAGAGGCAATACATAGCATGTTTATGCCAAGAGGTTATAATAAAAGAATTCCATTTATAAGAAATATTTAACAAAGATACATAGCACAACCATAATAAATAGAATTAAATCAGACAAAATTGAAACCATTAAAGGAAATGAATAAGCCTCCTTTAGGATAAAAATTTGATTTTATAAAAAGAAAATGAAAATAATTTTTTTTGTTTTTTTATATAAATTTTAATTTTTTTTTTGGTTCATTTTCATGGTCTTTTTTTCATCGTGATTCTTGGTACTTATTTTCTGGCTACTTCAATTAATTTAAATGGTGGTGAATGGGTGCTACTTCCACTCAAATGTAATTAAGATACATCTCTCAGACTTTTGTCTGGTGTGCCATGGCTATCATCCAATTATTTGTCAACAAATTCTATGATGGCCTTCATTTTATCAACAAGCTTTTATCTCTTTTTAATGAAGATATTCTTCATGTCAAATTCCTATTTTGATGGTTCGCTTGATTTTAGGTCTTAAAACAATTGAACTGCGCTCTCATAATCCTTCTCATCAATATGATTTTCAATCGCTTTAATATCGTCTTACAATTTATTAGTGACATCAAACGTGGTCTCCCTTTAGAATTGGCTTTTTAGAGTTTGTCGATATGATTCCAATTTTTTGTGGACCTATCTTTAACAGTCAATTATCTGCTCATCAACATCAAATTACTCAATCGATTTAAGTTGAATGTTCATCTATTCGACCTTTTTTCGAACTTCCGATTCAAAGTTCTCGATTTGCATCCTTGAATGGAGCGAATGAAATTCTAAGAAACAATCAGCACATCCAGTCTAATTAATAAAAAATTATTGTAAGAATCAATATTTACCCTTTCATTACTGCAATTTTGTTGTAGACAAATGTACTTGATCTTCTAACCATCGTGGCTCTCAATTGAACACTACATAATAATATTTTTTTTTTATAAATTAATAATTTGGCGCAAATAATGTTCTTCAATAGTCGTTGCTATTATTTAACGCTGTTGTTACTTCCATTTCATCCATCCATTTCTCTAATTTTATTGTACATGCGAGTCGAGAGCTATTTGAATAGTAAATAAATTATTACTGCTTCTCGGAAACCTAAACAGCGTTATCAAGTTACAACTCCTCTCTATAATCTCTTGGTCTCAATCTTTCAACCCATGGACTTGCGATATAAACCTAGCAATCTGTACATAATGGACCATATGAGTTTGGTTAAACGGGATCTTCTAATATGCTATCTAATTTCTCTCCTCCATCGCATGAGCCTATTATAAAATAATAATTTGTTATTTTCATTAATATACCTACAACTTCATCAACATCGAATCTCTTTAATGCTTCTAAAAGACTCTCACCGACATATGCAGGGATTCTATCAAATACTCCATCTCTATACAAATTCAGGTAAATTCTAGATATCATTTGTTTAATTACAGTCTCTCTTATACTGATGGTGCGTATATTGGCCCTTTTGGTCTTGCATGTCCTGCTGAAAATCTAAATAAAGGTATTAATATTTTATTCATTATAAAAATAATTTTTTTTTATTCAAACAGTATTAAATAATTTGAATTTAATTTTTTCTTTATGAAAGGGAACGTAGGACAACAAATATTTTAGAGTGAGCAACAAGGTAGCAATGACTAGATGATGTAAAATATGATGAAATTCTTCTAATCACAAATGATGTAAATGATGAATGGATAATAAGGTAATTTAAATATGTAAATTAAATTTAGGCTTGCAAGATTTAGAAAAATTCTATGCTAATAAAGTTCAAGACATGAACTAGTTCTACAATTAAATTTCAACTGAAGACAAATACCTCCAATAATCTTCATAATTTGTTTAGAGACCTTCCATCGATTACAATCCAAATAAATATTTAGATGTAAAGAGTTGTATACATATTAGCCCCCTGCAAATGATCCCATAACTAATAGGAAATTGAATTTTGACTAAGATGTTGGATATTATAACGAATTTTAAGATGTGAGTGAAATTAAAGAGCCAATAATAGTAAATCCATACAGAAAGTAATATGATGATAAGTCTGATAAGAAAAAGTAAAACTAGGAAAAGAAATAGAAAAATTCTCCAATAAAATAAAAATATTAAGTTTAGGAGGATGAAAGGCCAATTAAGCCAGCAAAGTATGAAGAAGATGAGAGACCTATTAAGCCTTAAAAACAAACTAGTTTAGATGAATATAAACCATAATAATAAAATTACCCTCAAACACATAGTTTTGATGACATTCCCATCAAACCAGCTAAGAACTATAATTAGTTTTAACAACAAGATGATGATGATGATCCAATATTCAGTAATCCCAAATAGAAGGCTAAAAATAATCAATAATAACAGCCTGTCAAGGGTTAATCTAGAAATTAGTATGAAGATGAAAGACCAATTAAGGGAGCATAACCATTAAAAATATTTGAAGATGATAGACCAATAAAGGGAGCAGTAATTGAGGATGAAAGGCCTATTAAACCTAAAGTGTTTGATGATGATAGACCAATTAAAGGGGCTTCTTAAATGATTTTTGAAGATGAGAGACCTATCAAGGCTCAAAAATAGCCAATTTATGAAGATGAGAGGCCAATTAAATCTTAAAAATAATAAATTCCAGTTATTGAGGATGATAGACCTCTTAAAGGAGCTGATAAACAAATATTTTAATAACAACAAGATAATATGAGAGCAAACAGAAATAATTAAGATGAAGATGATAATCATGATAATCCGAAAACTAAATCTAAAAAGACTTTCTTGAAAAAAGGCACAAGATAATATTTAAGTAATGCATAAGTAAGATCTGACATAGCAAAGAAGGAGTAATAGGATATAATGAAAGAGAATAATGCAGCTGCTGTTTAAATGTAATCAATGCCAAGCAACAAACAAACTTAATCAAGAACTAAATTGGAAGCTCAAAAGTATACAGAATCTTATTTATATGAAAAACCTTAACCTAAAAAGTAATAACCTAAACATGAATCTAAAATAAGCCAAAGCAAAGTAGAGAAAGTTGTAGAATAAAAGGTTGTTGATGTACCAATGTCAAAAAAGGTGACTAAGAAGGAACCTGAAATAAAGAAACCTATTGAGGAGGAGGAATATTAGTTTGATGATTAGGATGATTGGAATGATGAGCCTAAATAATCAAAAATTACCTAATAATATTTTCCTGGAAAAGAAAAACAATAAAAATAACAAACAAATAGTTAGCCAATAGAACTATCTTAAGAATAGGAAGAAGAGATTGTTAGAAAATATGTTTCAGATAAGATTAATGCTCTGAATGAAAAATTGCATAAAGTCTAAGCTGAAAATGATAAAGTCAGAAAAGCCAAAATAAAATATGATGATTAATTTAGATAATTACAAAGAGAAAGGGAAGAGTGGGAGAAGTAGAAGGCTAATGAAAAATAAGAGCTCGAATCATTTATTGATGAGGAGAAAAAAAAAATATTAAGGGAGAAAAGAGTTTAGGAGAGATAAATTAAAACATTTTAGAATGTGCCAAATAGGAAAGAGAGAGAAGAATATGAATAGATGAAGAAATAAGTTCAACAACTTCAAGAGGATATGAAGACGAAGGATTAAAAACATAAATTAAATTATGATAGAATGAAAAAATAATATGAAGATATGGTATAAAGAAATTAGGAATTATAAAATGAAGTTAAGGCATTAGAATTAAAGCTTATTGAGTAGAAATAAGGACCTGTTTCTAATAATCCATAGGTATTTTAGAATAAATCTAACATTAATCAAACAAAGAGTGCTGTAATAATTAAAAACCCTAAAGAAGCAAATTAGTCAGCTAAGAAATAATAACCTATATAATAACAAGTGTATAAGTAAAGTTCATCAGAGGCTGAAGATAATGATAGTGAAGATTTCGATGAGGATTAAGAAAATCATGATGATTATGAGGATATAAAAATGAAATCTGAGAAAAAGACTAATAAAAATATAAAGATATTACCTATATAATAGTAATAAAAGTAATAGTAATCATAAGTCCAAGTTCAAACAAAAAAATATGATCTGATTGAACTTTAAGAATAAGAAATACAATTTTCTATAAGACTTATTAATAAGATCATCAATGAATCTGAGTTCAGCTATGATCATAATAAATTCTACATCCAATATAAAAAGTCTAGAGATCAATAATCAAAAGTGGTTAATTAAAATGTTGGACCTGATGGAAAAGTTCAGAGGGTTTATGCTAATGGCAAGAAGGAAGTCATATTTCACAATGGCGTAAAAAGAGAAGTATTTCCAGATGGTTATACAATAGTCCATTTCACAAATAATGACATAAAACAAACCTTGCCTAATGGAACCATTATTTATTATTTTGCAGATGCCTAGACAACCCAAATAACAGTATCGAATGGACCTAATGTAATTTATTTATCTAACAATTTAGGTTTATAGATTTGCGAACCAATAAATTGAAATTCATTTGTAGGATGGTTCAAAAGAAATTCGTTTTGGAGATGGGACAGAAAAATATATAAGTCCAAGTGGTGAGGAAGAGACCTTGTTTTCAGATGGAATCCATCAAAAGATAGATAGTTCAAAGACAAAGTATATAGAATATCCAAATGGAAATGTTGATGTGGTTTATCCTGATGGGTAGAAAGTTAGACGTTTCAGAAATTGAATATGACTTTTTATTTTTCTATATAATATCATTATCCAAGGTTTGTGTCTCCGGCAGCAACTCTTAAGGCAATGTATTCCTTGAGGTCTCTTAAATTGGAATTGAGTAATCCAATGAGGTCTGAGACGACTTATCTGTTTCCATCTCTGGCTGATCTTCTTTATTGATAGTCATAGGCGGCTTCTTAGCATTCAGCTCTTCTGTCATCTCTTTATTAGGTCTTGGCAACTAATCTTTAGTTAACGTCATCCTTGGTGTTGTTGACTGCATCGATTCTTGCTTATAATGAGGCGATTTCAGCTTCTAAGTTAGCAATGTCGGAGTTGTATTTGTTCAAATCTTTGTTGAGGAGACCTGAATAAGCGTTGTAGGCTCTGACTCTGTCGTCTTCAGCTCTTCTTTCTAAGTCGAATGCTTATGAAAGTTAGTTTTAGAGATCGTCAATGAGCTTGATGACTCTTCCGGTTAATTCTTAGTTGGCAACTTATGAGGTTCTTGAGGCGAGTTAAGCTAAGAGTTTGATGGCTTTTCCGTATGCTTTGACGTGTTTCATTTAACCGGCTTTGTGTGCTCCAGTGTTTAAGTGTGAGGCAACTTAGACGAAGACTTATGGGGAGAAGTGTGTGGCTTCATTGGCTCCCTTTTAGAGGAATGATGGGGCTTAGAGGTTGTCTGTGAAGAGTCTTCTTGCTTCAGCGAGGACTGATGAAACGAAAGCGAATTCTTCTCTCTTTGCTTCGAAGTCGGCGTTTTCAGCAGCTCTCTTGTCGTTGGTCTCATCGATAACCTTTTAGAGTTCGGTTCTTTGGATAACTTTGGCAGCTAATTAACCTTATTTGATGTCTCTTTATGGCTCTAGGTCATCAAGGACGGTTTAGAGTTCTGTGTCTTTTTATTCAAGGTTGGCGAGTTCACCATTGAGGCCAGCAAGATCAGCATCACAAACACCTTAGAAAACTCTGTTGTTTTCATCGTCTTCCTTTTAGTCAGCAATGTATCTGTCTTCCAAGTCATAGAGGGTTTAGAAGACTCTTTCTAATGGCTCTCCAGTTTGCATTTAGATGGCGATTGTGTTCAACAATGTTCTTCCGAGCTCTGAGTTCTCAAGTGCTTAGAATTATTATGTAAGGCTGGTTGCGAAGGCAGCAGTGGCCAAGAGGGCAACAATCATTAAAACTTTCATTAATATTAATGAATTGCATTCACAATTCTTCTCTGCACAAAAATGCCAATTCAAAAAACGGATAATTAATTAGCACTTAATCACACATATTTCACATTATTTTAATATATATTCAAACCCATCCACCCTTCTTTTGTTGCGAATCATCGAATGACTCTCTCCACTGGTTGTTTAGATACACTGAAACTTGAGATTGATTGAATTTGACAAGACTCTAACTGTATTCAAATGCCTCATCGATTATTGGCTTTAGATCATCAATCTTCCTAGTCAAGCTCAAAGTAGATACAAGGAACCTATAAAGATAGAGGATCTATATATAAGCAAAACTAATCAATTATATGACATAATTACTGATTATTTGCTTCTTCCTTGATGATCCCTTTGACAAACTCTATCGTCTTTTAGGTGGTTTGGATTGAGAAATCGTAGACATCATCAAGACCGTGAGTTACACCTGATACTTTATTTTCAGTTATAGTTATTTTCTAATTCAATACAAACCTGGAACTTGTGTCTTGATCAATATATGGGTCATCAAGTTATTCTAAAATTCGATTATTCAAGGTAACTGTGAAGTTTTCCGTTTCAGGTTTCTTATAAATTATTCTATCTCCAAATTATTCCTCATTTTATAATTCGATAGGACATGAAAACTGTAAATAACTACTTATTTTTTATGCTTTCTTGTTAAAATATATTTCAACAGAATCATTAGTAATTATTATATTTTTTATGCCAAATGGCTAAATAACTCCAATCAACCATCTTTGATAGAGCCAAACACCATGCTCCTTTGGCTATATATAAATTGCTTATGATATTAATTCTAATTCCTCTTCCAATAAGTTTTTAGGTAATGGAATTATTCCTAAATTTCCCTCCTTTTAAAATCTTGCTTTGATGCTGTCATTATTGTTATGTATTTTTAGAAGATATTTAGATCTGAAATGATAGGCACTAAAATTGCTAAAGTTCTATTCAATTTTCTATTTTAGAAATTTATCCTCATTATTTCCAAAATTAGTAACCTAGTTGAGCCAATTTCTGTAATTCCAGACATGAAAATTTCTTTCATCCATTTAAAGCATTTTAGCACATAGTAAATACTCAGTTTATACAGAATCAATAGGAGGCAATTCTTTTTCTTTAAGTAATTTATCAATTTCTATGCTTTGTAATACTGTCCATTATCTGTGAGTCCAAAGTGTATAGGATTTAGGATGTTTCTTCAACAATAATGTTATTAATTGAAATTCTTTCTATATTAATTTACTAAGACTGATCGCATCATTTTCTTTTAATTGAATAATTTGCTTCTCCAATATTTCTCTTCTATAGTTATATATGGTAGCTATCTCTGTACACAATTATGCCATCAATTCTGTAAATGCTAAGGGATCATCAGGTGCTGCAACTTCCCCTTTTCTAACTTTAAAGAAGTAGTCAGTCATCTCTAGTACTTTAGCAGCTTTTTAATCCCTCGCTTATTTTTCTTCTGGAGTTAATTCTTCCTTTCTTTTTACAGTTCCATGCATCATCTTTTATCAGAAATATTAAATTAAAAAATAAAAAAGAGTATATCAGGTTTATTCAAGTACTCCAACCAGTCTTTTGAGATCGTCTTTATTTTCTGGCTAAACTAAAAAGCTAGATCTGCTCATATTTTTCTTTTTTTCTACAGCTCTTTGAGAATTAGATTATTTTATAGATATATGTAATGGAACTTTGAGAGTCTATACAAGGTATTCAACTCTTTGTTCAGTAAATACTTTATTAAGATCCACTATCCTTTAAGTACTAAAACTATTAAATCTATTTTCTCTTTTATTTAAAAGATGTCGAGTTTTCTATCTGCTGTTTTCATCATAGAAATGCAAAATAATCTTCAGTTTCTCTTTGTCTTTGGGTTTCTAAGGTTCATACTGTTAGTATGACATCAAATCTTTAAATTTCTTATATTTTATTAACCATTAATAAAGATCAATTTATTAGGGAGTCTGAAAATTAAATAAATGTTTCTCTATTTCCTTATCTTATAAAATTGCCATTTATTTCTAATCATCTTATTTCATGTAATTTATGTAGGTTAAAACACATTTATCAATATCTAATTTTTCATAGGTGAGATAGTCATCTATCGTAGAGATAAATGAGCCAAACATCATTGTGTTTTTAGCGATTGGCTCGATTAGCTTTGGATCCTTATGAGCTTTAATATACCCATCTAAATCAAAGCATTACTTTAAATTCGACATAAAACTATTATTTTGCTCTCTTTAATTTACGGGCTTTATGAAAGGGATACTTGAATATCAGAATAATATACACATTTTCTATTATGTTTAGCATAAAATTGAAGAAAGACTTCTTAGTTTTAAGAATTGCCTCCATCCATTAATATATTTTTTATTGAGGTGAGTATTTTATTGTAACAGCTATCTGCTTCAACTATTATTTTAACTCTTTAAGTAATTGCTCAGGTACACCATATTCATCCTCCCTTTACTAATCTATAACTTGATCGCTATCTAGATCAACAATCACTTTATTCTCTAATTAAGAAGTAATCTATTTTGATAAATTAATTTATTACAAATTCTTTATGTTTCTTATCAAATCCCATCATATATGGTTATAAGGCTGTTGCATGTTCCCAAAGCTAAATATTTGAGCAAGGAATATAAATATTATCCCATTGAAGAGGCTTTATAAATGACAATAGACCTTCTGTTATCTGTGATATTTCACCTTTTTATGATATAAATAATTAAATACCTGGATTTGATGAGAAGAATAGGATCTACCGTTCAAATATAATTGATATAACAATTCTCATAATGTTCACTAACGATAATCTACTAAATAGAGGGCGATAGGCAAAGTTATTTATGCTTAAAATGTCTTAGTCTTCTATTCTAAACCTTAGGAATTCCTCCTCAAACCTGGTGATTCGAACTTCTGAGTTTGTGGTTTTCAAAATAGTCGGCTTAAGTGAAAACAAAACAGATATATAAAATTCCAAAAAGTCTCTATCATATAAAATTATGGGATTCTTATTTATAAAGCGAATTTATCTCTGATTCCATTCATTTTCAGCTCCTGATAAACCATGAGCTAAGACTAGTTAATCAAACTATTGAAGATCATCCCATGACACTACAAACTCTTTGTTTCCAAAATCTAGGATATAGTTATTATAGAGGAAGACTAAAAATTGTCTTCCTAAATCGAATATAGGTTAAGATGACATCAACACTACAGCCTTTGGAGCATAAATAATTTAAGTATCTTCATCCAAAATTAAGGGATTATTTATAATTTATTTCAAAGGCACTTTAGGAAAGCATTTTGATAACTTCTGGTCATGTTTATTTTAGTTTCTAACATAGATTCTTTCATAATAAAGTAAGGTGGTACAATATCTCTGTTTTCCTTTTTCGTTTGTCAATACAAAGTGAAATAATTAGTCTTTGGTGTGAATGTCTTATATATCCTCTTCATTTTACTTATTAAGGGATTTATATTCATCAGTATAGTATATGATTCCTTCAGGAAAACACCACTAATTAAATGCATATTGAAAATACAAGTTTAAGATTATCAAATAATGCAGTATCTGCCTTTGGGAAAATGTGTTGAATTTCTGGCTCCTAGTCTGAATTCAGGAGATTTTATAATGAAATATCTTGATTATTGATATATAATACCTCCATTTCTTGATTATAATCCATAAACAATAAAATGATCGAACATATTAATAATATTATGTTATACATTATCATCATCTTAGTGCTTATCCTGGGTAAAATCTACTTCAATGGTCCTTATAACAAGGCCAAGAGGGATTTAAAAGATTAGGTTATTCTTATTACAGGAGGAAGCAAAGGCATAGGTTTGGAGGTGGTAAAAGAGCTTGTTAAAACCTAAGCCAAGATAATTATAGCCTGCAGAACTGCACCAGTTGAATTGATTAAAAAATACAATATCTAATATGTCTAGCTAGATTTGTCTGATATAGAGGAGATTAAGAAATTTAATAAGAATTTAAGATAAATTACAAATCATATTGATATTTTAATTAATAATGCAGCAATTATGGGCACTCTGACAAGGTAATTAACAAAGTAGGGATATGAATTGTAATTCGGAACCAACTTCATCGGCCATTACTATTTGACTGAGACTCTAATCGATCTGATTAAGAAATCTAGTGATCCAAGAATAATTAATGTGTCCTCAGTTGCTCACTTATTTTCTAGTTTTCAAATTGATGATCCTAATATGGATAGATATGCAAATAGTGCCCTTTGGAGTAGAATATATACCTATTGCTCATACGGGAATTCTAAATTAGCTTTAATAATTTTGGCTTAAATTATCCATAATAAACATCGAATAAAAACCTGTTCTGTTCATCCAGGTGTTTGTAGATCAGAGATTATGCAATATCAAATACAGCCCATCTATGCTAAAATCTTATTTTATTTGATATAGCCATTCTTTTGGTATTTTACTAAAAGCTCCAATTAAGGTGCTTAGAGCATTCTTCATTGTGTTATGGCTGACATTTAAAGTGGGCACTATTATGGAGATTGCAAAGTAATGCCTATTTTAAGAGATACAAAATTGATGAGAAAATATATTGAAAATATTAATATAAAGGATATGTGATTCTGATTTTATCATAAATTGATCAATCATATCATTTATTCATTTAATCATTCCAAGGAAGTACCTAATTGTTTTTGAATGATTGCAGCATTTAGGTGTCCTCTTAGGCTTATTTAGCCTTCTCTTCTCGATAATCAATATATATTGAGGTAAAGGATGTTAATATTCTCATTATAAAGAAGCAAGTGTAGTCAAGTTGGAACTGATTTGCATTTCCCTAAGCCAAAATTACGACTAAAATTGATAACTAAAATAGACTTATTAAGTAAGCATAAAAGTAGATATATTAAGTTAGCTCCAAGTAGAGTTTTTTATAATCTGAAAGCTGAACATTGAAGCATTTCTCATCTGTTAACTTTGTTTCCAATAAGTAAATTATTCTTGTGTTATAAAAATATATTCCGAATGATATAAGCTTCATTTTAGAAGATTTTTTATTTAATTTTTCTGAGACTCTTTAAAATTGAATGTGTTTTCTTAAATTTTATTAGGAGATAATAATTTGTATTAAATCTAGTATCAAGGGGCTAAAATAGTATAATGCTAATGTATAATTGTAATCAAGAAACAAATACAGTAATACTATCTTTTCAAGTATGGTTTATTATATTTCTTAAATTACAAATAATGCTTTGAAATACTACAAAGCTCTCCTTTTTATCTTGCAGATTAACAATATGAGGCAGATGATCAACTAAATATATATTATTATGAAATTTTAATCGTACTAGATTTCTTTAAGCTTATTCTCTACATTAGTAGTTTATTATAGGGTACAAGCCTAGTTTACCAATATGTATCCTTGTCGACAAATCTAACATAATTAAGGACTTTTTGAGTCACACTGTGAGCAACCATTCAATTAAGGGCATTATTAGCAATCATTATTAATGGTAGTTATATATCCTTAAGGACATGTTGAGACACATTAAGAAAATAATAAATAATATCCATTTTAACATTTCTAACAAGTACTTTGTGTATAACATATTTGGCATTTATCATCACAATTGAAAGAACCCATCAAAAACACTCCTTAAGCAGTTAAATTTTAAGAACTCAAGACCATAATTCTTATTAAACTGCTGCTTTAGTTGTATTCAGGATTAATAATATTACTCAGGAATATTGTTTGATTACTGTCAAAAAATGTTTATTAAATAGACATTTTAGTAAACAGCGAATTATTATACCAATAATTATTCGCATTATAACCTATTAATTAACAATTTTTTGCGTTTATGTTATTATCCCATTATATTAACAAAGTGTCATAAGATTTAATGTTAGAATTATTAAGGATCTATATTGTATAATTGCTTTTAGCATAATATTTTTGCGATGAAGATGTGACTACGAAATTAACCTGCTCAAGCTGGTTTAGTTAGTCGATTTAAACAGAAGTTTAAGTCTACATAGTTAAATATCCCTAGCTATCATATGCCTTAATATCGAAAAATAAAATATTTGCTGCATAACCTATGTTTTTACTATATATCAGAACCATCTGATCAAAATTATAAGCATTCATTTAAATTTTAACCTCTGAATTATTAATTTAAAGATTTTAATCAAGGTATGTTACAGATATATCATTTAGAACCTCTTATGATATTTTAACAATAATAAAGTCACCAGGGTAAAATTTTTCTGAAGGAATAAACGATAAATAATAATTTTAGTTCTGATACCGAACTTATGGCTATAAAAAGTCCCTGTGTTGAAAAACCTCTAGTGTTGATTATAAACCAAATTTAAGATTTGATTAATTGTAATAAGTTGAAGGCTGTATTGAGCAATTGCAAACTGACCTAGGATAAATTAAATTTTAAATATTAATTATTAAAAATGCAGAGCCTTAGATATAATCTTGTACTTGAATAATAAAAACTTATCCAATTTATGAACACTATGTCTCAAACCCATTCAACAAACAATTTATTCCTATATTCGGTATTTCCATAATGCATTTTGATATGTTAATATATACATACTCATCTTTTACAAAACCATATGATGATGTTATATTGATAGTTAAAGATGTCATAAATTAGCTTGACATTAATGAAAATTATGATTCAATGATTGAAATATCTTAATAATTGAAAGTTAATGGAAAATTCTAATTAGTTGCAATAATTAATTTATCTTAATTAAAGATGGTGAATGAAAACTAATAAGATTGGTTTTGATAAGATGGGTTAATAACGTTTTCTAGTTCAATTGTTATTTCTTATTAGTTTTAGAAGAACAGTCCTTCTATTAAGAAAGTTTAGCTCTATGTAAATACCTAAGCATAATATTGTTCGTTAAATTTCAACCTTCCAGTGTACTATTATATCTGCAGCTCTGATGGGAATAATATTTACAATTAGCCTAAATATAATTTGATTATAAATATTACTTTCTTTTGGAACTATTGGGGTAGTAAACCGTATGATATAATTGGAGATTTAGGTAAAGATACAATTCTAACATTAAACATTAATGTTAGAGAACGAATTCTATTTAAAAGTAATCTAATTACTACCTGAATCTAATATAAAACTTGTTGAGCCTCTCAATTCGTAAATTTTAATATTAAGGGAAACAGTTTATGCTGTAGAAGGATTTATGAAATTTGTTACTATAAATGAAAAGTTAACATTTTGCTAGTAGGCCTCCAGTTGTGGATTATATGTTAATTTATTTGTTGATATAATATAAGGCTGATTTCCTTAGCAATACTAATTACATTAAATTGTTGAAGAGCTATCTGTATAAATATTCTATGAGAATTCTAAATTTATTTAAGAATTCAATGGCAAATATGATTATGCAATAAATGAAACTGTTACTTAAGATAGAGCTGAAGTTCCATATTAACTTAAAATTATTGAATTTTATAAAGAGCTCTTTGGACTGTTGTTACTAATAGTTACAAGATAATTTCTAGAATAGTATGTTTATCCTCCAACATTTAATGCTAAATAACCCTGCAAAGAGATTGGGTTGACAATATAATTATTTCTGAAACCCTGAAAGTTAACTTGGATTTTATCATTCTAAATAGGTGCTGTATTTGAGGGAAACGATATACTCAATTGATTATTTAGATAAGTGCAAGTTGGGGTTACCTAAATATTAAATGTTAATACTTCTGCACTAGTACATGGTACACTCTAAACTTCAAAGTAATCATAAATAGAATTCGAAATATCTGAATTATATTTAGGAAAATTTAATATAATAAATGGATTAGGAGTAAGGATTACTTTGTTTATTAATGGAAAAGCAAGGGTTAAATCTGTAACGCTAAATGCCTATGTATTTGAAGTTAGACCTGAAAAACTAAAATCATCCTACTATAGGGAATAACTTTAAGTAATTGTTTAGGTAAGCTTGTATTTAATACCTTAAAATAAATAGATGTCTAGCTAAAAATCCTAGGAGATATTGTAGATGGGACCTGTAAGATCTGATAGTGTGACTAGGAACGTTGAACTACAATCAAAATTAGTAAAGTTAAATATATTGTTTGCACAATCCAGTTTCGTGATTTAAGGTTAAAAGCTAAGGTCCACGCCAACTGTTGAATCATCACAAGTTGTGAAAGTTCCTAAGGTTACTACAAAAATGCACTTTCTCTCACCAGAAATTCCATTTCCTTATGTTCCAAAAGTTAAACTCAGGCCTGTTAGAGTGCTGTAACCATAGTTAAGATTAGTTAGTTAAAGCGAGGCGTAGACTGTGCTAATTATCAATAGGTGAATCATTATTTTATTTTAAGAGAAAAGCAAAAAGCTGATGAACCCATAATTAAGAGGTGTTCAAAAATCAGTCTAAGTGTGATCGAGAATTCACTTGAATTTAATATCAAATTTATGTATATTTAATAAATATTCATCATATATTAATATCGTTTTCATGGTTGGTTATATATAATTGCTCTTCCTCGAGTTGTTTCTTCTAATATGTGAGACTAATAATCTCTAATAATTAGGATAAGGCTAAATATATTCCAAAAGATATCTAGAAAATACTTAGGCTATCAATCCATACAGATATTGATATTATTTACAATACTAGTAAACCAGAATTTATGATATTTATCTCCTTCGTTTGAAGGTCTATCTAAATTGTTTAAATCTTAACTTAATTTTCATACTGTATATGAAAATACTTTTTATCAGACAAATGACTTTCTAATAGATAGCATATCTTCCAGTCATAAAATTAGGAGAGTCTCAAGATGAATTATAATGCTAATAATCTTTGTAGTTTTAAAATTCCTATATCGTTTTTTATAAACTAAAGTAGGAATAATTAAGAATTAACTTATTAAATTAACCTTGCTAAGATAAAACCCAACATCAAAATAGAAATACCATACATTTAGTCTGATATATAGAAACTGAAAGATATAATGAGGCATATGTTATCCATAAGTCCTTTGATGAATATTTAAGTTTTAAAAAATTAAAAATTTCTTTTCCTCCACTTATGTATCATAAATAAAATTAGTTAGATAATGTAAAAGTAAACTAATAAAAGATTCCAGTAATCTTTATTTTAATCTACATATTTATGTATAATTTCAGCCGTTTGACCATCTTAACAATATCCGTCAATATTTGAATAACCATTTGTGCATTAAATGCATTTGTTCATATATGTGTTACAAGTTAAGCAATTATCCAATTAACATTCCAAGCATTAGTTGCTAATCTAAGTTGTCTATTATGGACATGATTTTAAACAATTTCCCCTATAAAAATTATACCCTTCCTGACAAGTTGAGCAAATATTTGAAGATGAACAATTTAGGCAACCATCTAGGCAATAAAAGTTATCAAATTTTTGCTGACCTTGCTCAATAATTTAAGTGCCTTCATTATTAAAAGTAAGAATATTTATAAAATATGTTTCTGAATTTGAATCAGGATTGATTATATTTACTAAATTTATATTGACTGATTAATCATTGTTGTACTATTAAACAATAATGCTTTCTAAAATAATTTTTTCAGTAGTTTTAGTAATATAAACTAGACTGAGATTCTAATTATTGATATATACTTAGAAATTTGGTTATATAATAAATTTATTACTTATTAAAATCTATAGTTAATATGATGAGTTTATCGGTATATTTGGATTAATGAGGATTGATATGTTGTTCAACTAATTGAATAACTGGTTCTGTAGACTTAATTTGACATTTTTATAGAACAGGCCTTTAAATTATATTTGAGCATTTAAATTGTCTTAATATCTTAGATAATGATCAGCTGAAAACACTTTTATTTAAATAGGTTGCAAGTAAATAGAATCCTTTGGGTTTCCTATATTTTAAATATCTAATTAATAGGTTGTGTTCATAAATAATTATTTCTAGATATTAATCTAAAGCGCAGAATCAAAACAGTTCAATAACTAAAAATAAGGATTTTATTGTAAATTTGACTATGACAAGTTATGATGGCCAGAGAAAAAAATAAAAATAGTCCCATCATTTAATGTTCTTGAAAATTGGAATAATAATTTGTAAATTGTTGAAGCTCCTAAAGTAAGGTCATCAATAACCAAGTTAAAAAGATTTAAATTATTAGCTTAGACAACGGTTTATAGACATTACTATAAACTTTAATCTATAACATAAACTCCATTAAGAGTAGTTATTTATATATTAATGCTATTCTTAACGCTAACCTAAGTTATGAAGTTGCTTAGAGTAATTATATTTACTACTCCAGGCGATAGTATTTGGTTTACCTATAATTTTATACCATTTACAGTATTAGCACATTAAGTTATCACACCATTAATCAAACAACCTACAGTGTAGCTTATTTAACTCATTTCAAAATCTTGATCATCGAAAGAAACTTCTATGGTATCGTTTTCAAATAAATAATTTTCTTACATATAATTTATTTGTAAGGTATTTTGAAATGAATTTGTTAAATTCTTTTGATTGTAAACACTTAATATATTTATGTGTGAATAAGCTAATGGTATGTATAATGGCTGCTAATTAATGTTATTTATATATCCTCTACAAATTGTATTTATTTAGATGTCTCCTTAAATATTATTTTTTTAAAATCTTGGATTTATAACTGACGTTAAAGTAAATTGTCTTTGTATATTTGTGACAGAACTGACTGATTGAAAACAATTAAACGCCAACAATTTTTTATTATCAATAATATTGGAACTTTAGCAGTTGATTTCTTTAAGACTTTAAATTAAAGTATTAGAAGTATAAGAAGAGTTTGAAAGCAACAAAACCTCTAGAGTACCTATTAATATAATTTAAAAAATTACAATCCGATTCAACAGAAGAATTCAACTAAAGCGTAATAGTTATGTTTGTAGTGCCTCCATTTTATGGATTAGTAGTACTTATGTTTTCAACAATTATGTTCTGTGGCTCGATGATTAGAGTTTAATTATTTGTTTATGTTATTATTTGCTAATTTAGATTATTTTACAATTATATGTTAACTCCTTCATAAGGTCTTGCTAAATATGGATTGTTTAGATTCATCATAAATGTAATATACCCATTATTAACATAACCTATCAAACAATCCTTCAGAATTATTTGATTTGTGGAAACAGATGTAATAAAAGTTTATGCCAGTTAGTTCTAAGGGGTTATTTACAATAATTAATTAGTGTTTTCTAGTAGTGGCAAATTTATTATTATATTGGTGTCTTAATAATAAAAATCCTAGACCTATATTACAAAGAAAAGTTGATTAAAAGATTCAATAGTTTAGCAGCTATTATAAATATAGGCTTTTAAATTTGTATTTTGGATCAACCCAGTTATTGAACCTGAATCATTAATTTCATTCACATAGTAATTTCCTTGATATTGATTGAAAATTTAAAATGATATTCCTTGTACTCCGTTAATATCTTATGGGTTAGTAAAATTCTAAAATATTAATATTATTTCCTACGTTTATATAATTTATTAGGTTAAATTCTTGACAGTTAAATTATTGTTATTAAATTAACATTATGAGTATAAATTAAAATTGCTCTTGCATGATATTTGGCCATTTTTAAAAAATAATGATTATGGACTACTAGCATTGTAGTCTCTGAAAGGAAACACAAATGATAATACAGTTTATGGGCTTACTTAGCATAAAGGAGATAAGGATATAGTTAAGTTAGTTTAGGCTTGGTTAAGATTTGAACCAGGTAGATACTTGATGTCTATTTTATATTTAAAATATACTGTTATTCTTCAGTGGTAAACCTTGAATTTATATAATCTAAGAAGTATGGACTATGGTGTCTGTCCTTAGAATCAATATCTGAAGGTTATACGTCGTCTACAAGTGATAATTTAAAATGTTATTCAATAAAGCCTTTATGGTAGCCTGACTTGAACAATTTCCAATTGGGGATTCAAAATATAGCTTTTATGAATTTGGTGTATTTATGTATGGATCTGTTACTAATACTATGCCTCCATTCAATCCTATTAGTGTGACTGGATCAGTATTTAACTAGAATATTTTTATTACACAGCCACTAGTAACATCTAAGGTATCTACTCCAGATAATTATAGATTAACTATTAGGGTATCACCAATTGAATTCTAATTCTATTATATTAGAACCTATCCGCTACAGATATGAGCTAACAATAAGATAAACATATTATTGATTATGAGCGATTGAGATGGGTATTTGATAGCTTTGATGAGTGCAAAAATCACTTAAAACAATAATAATTATTCACTCTAATATTTATATCACGATAACATAATCAGGATACACCAAATCAATCAAGACAGGGATATTATTTCCTATTATACAAGACTACGAAATCATCTAAGAATATACATTTTAATATTTTTATATATATACTTCTAAGTGAAATTTGAACTCATGTAAACTTGAATTGATAAATGAGTGAATCAATAGGTGAGTTTCAGAAATAAAAAATGTTAATCCTTATGGCCATCATTCGTGTTCATTGTCAAGCAAACTTGAATGTTAGACTGGTAAATTCATAAACACTTCCTTTGAGTAATGCAAAGATTGAAATTAAGTTTTCTGGATTTTCAGGTCCTATGGATTTCACTATAACAGGCGCAGTTACCTCAGATGATATTCCCATTATTTGTTAAGATGATCAGATAACGACTATAACAGATCAACCAATAGTGATAGATCGATTCAATTGTTAAAGTTTTAGAATAAACATTATCTAATAGACATCGACACCTTTTACTTTAAATTTACAAAATTACCAAATTTATTTAGGCGGCTTTACAATATAACTCAAATTGAATATATTTTATGCATAAGTGAATGTTGAGAAAAACTACGATTTCACATTGACTCCTTTGTATTAAATATTCATGTTAAGTAAATATAATTTATATTGTAGATTACTAATTCATTGTATCCTAGAGTTAGACAGGCAGTTAGTCATCATTATGGTTCACTTATAAACCATTAACATATTTAGTTGCTGATTCATATATGCTATTGAATTTATAATTTCGAGACATATAAAATACACCAGCCACTATTCCGATGTTTAATACCTAATCTCCACTTTGCATAGGTTTGATTGGTGTTAATAGTAACATCTCATGTCAAGTTAAGGGGAGTCAATTATATGTTTATAATCTAGTAAGTTAAACGATACTGTTACAGAATATGACTCTAATGATATATAATTTTACTACGTCCTAGGCTTTATAGACTCAAATTAATCCCCAAATATAGTTTTTCAATAGAATGGCTCTGAACTATTTTTAATTATAAAAATCGCCTCCAATTACTATTAAACCTTAGACAATCAATTCTAATGTACAAGTTTAATTTGTATAAACAAGCGATATAGTTAGCTAGCAAAATACAATTACTTTTTAAATATAATATTAAGACTTTCTATATGATTGGACAAATATAATATTAACAATACCCTTAAATTTTTAATCTAATTTAGCAGCCATAACTATCATTACAAAAGCTAATATGAAAGCATCACCTACAATAACTTAAACTGGAAATTAAATAATTATAAATAAATGTTTATCCTAGTTTCTTAATTCAAATCAACAAATTAGTGTTAGCATCAACACGACTAATCCAGACTTGGTAAACTAATATGATGGGTTTAAGATACTATTATAGGATGGAAATCAATTATAAAATATAGCATAGTCTCCTGATTTTTCAATTAAAACTTAATTTAGTACGCTCTAAAATGTTCAGATTATATTATCTAGTCAAAAAGTGGGCATATTAACATCATACACATTCTAATTTTATTGTAATACAAATTTACCAACTAACACATACTTGTAGATTATATTTTCTTCCTCAATTTAATTTTAATCTAACGGATAAGTAGTGAACTGTTCAAATGTTAACTAAGGATCCTAATTAGTTATTTAAAACTTATAATTAACGATCAATAAATGGGCTGATAGCCAAATTATAACATAAAATACATAAAGAGCATTTACAATCACCAATATTAGAAATCCAATAAGAATGTAAGATAATATAATTTACTATTAATTAATCGTGTATTAATCAGATAACTAAATTCACGACTATAAGGAAGGATAATTGATATTAACATTAGAATAATCATAATTAGAGATACTATCTTGCCAATTTATGAATTAAACAACCAACTCAGTTTCAGACCTGACTATAACATTCAGTTCAGAAGGATATTTATATCAGTAGGATTAATTGATCATAAAATTAAATGTAAATGATTTCGCCGTTAGTTTAATGGATGCAACTATAATATGTAATGTTAATTAATAACTATAAAGTTGTTTTGAATCTCAGGGATAAATATTTATAATAATGTAGAGTAGTTTTACTACTTATAATTACACTCTAATAGTGCAGAATCACGTGAATATGAGATCACTCAAATAATCATCTATATAATTATTATTAAGAAGAGCAGGTTATTAGGTATCTCAAAGCAATTAATTTGTATTTTAAAACTAACAAGCAAGTAATTTCTTAGAATTCAAATAAATTGAAGCTTACTAATCTCCAAATTACACTTATAAATATTCTATTTAATCATAATTATCATTACAGATGGATGAAATATTGGAATTATCATTACCCTCTCAATATACCAATTAATTTATAGAAACTTCCTTTAATGCTTCCTTCTCAGTGAAGGATGACATTCTATCAATAAAAATAAAATAAGAGTTATAACCCACATTGACTTATTATGTTCTAGTCTAGAATGGGGATATTAAATCAAGTTAGACACAAGCCTAAATAACTTCTAAAACATAAGATAATTTTATGATTTAATAATCAATATATTATGTTCAACCATAAAATAATTATCCTACAATTTTACCAAAATTCACTAATCACTAAGATAATTAATATATCAATACTTAAAATAGCATACTATTCACATTTTAGAGTAATTTTAATTTAACTGATGGAAATTATGCAATCTTAACTTTACCTCTAGATATTTAAAACATAAGTGACATCTAATTAAATTATATAAGCATAAATTATACATTATAGAGTAATCTAAGCAATCATATAATCAATTTCAATTTCACAAATAATGCAGATAATTAAGATATTTTGTTATCTGTAAGGAAGATTGTTAATCCAAAATTAACGGGAATAAGATTTACAGCTTTCATCGATATATATGATTCAATCTAATAGCTAGAAACTGGTATGACAATATTAGACTCATATATCTGTAATAATAATTGTCAACAATGCGATGAAAATAGTAATTGCATCAAATGTTAGAATTTCTGGTATTTAAGAGATCATATCTGTGTTTAGTAATGTTAGCAAAAAGATATAATATTAGGATCAGAATGTATTGCTTGTGATGTATAAAGCCCTTGCAGATATTGCAATTAAAACAATAAGAATGAATGCTCGTTGTGTTAAGGTGATTTGATACTGAATGATGGTGTTTGTGTTAATTAATAATACAATATAACTAAAGAGCAAGAGAAAAATAATACAGTAATTCTTAAATCGATAATTAGTAATTAAGAAAGTCTCTTTGATAAGCTTTATTATTCATTGTTTTTATACTTTAATGCAATTGTTCTACTTTTATTCATTATAAGAAAAGTTATAAGAAGAAAATTCAGATTTGTGTAGGGATATTTATCTTATATTGGAATTTGTGACCCTATTGCTCATTTAATCTCGTTAATATCATTTATGATAAACAATTAAAAATACTAATGCTATATATCTGGTGGATTATTACTAATTCGGATGATCTATCTTATAAATAGTTAAATAATTATTATACCTCAACTTTAAACAGAGAAAATGATATAGAGATTAATTTATAAGAGTAATGCATTAAAACTGATTCTGGCTTTAACCAAGTTCTATGATTGGAAGCTATCATTTATATTGAATTCAAAGTTATCCTAAGAATAGGTATTTTGCTTGAAGTATAATAATCAAGATTAGATAAACAGGAATTACTCAAAGATATTATAATGGAGCTTTATTTATGTTAATCCTCTGAATATTTTAATATTGATATTATCTGTATCAACTGATTCGTATAACACGTCAGTATTCTAATTTGAATACTTGATATTTTTACTAATTAGCTAAATATTTAGTATTACAAAGACTTACTAATTTGAAATGGTGAAAGGATCGAATATTTTCAGAGAAGAAACAATATATTAATGAATAAATATTAAATTATAAATAAATTATGATGGCTCCTTCAGTTGTTATGTAAAAGTTTTAAGAGTTTATAGAATCATAAACTGAGTCCAGACCTGACTAATCAGAGATACTCAAGGACTTAAGACATTTCTAGAGATTTTTCCTAGCAAACAATTATGATGTTAAATTAGGAATAGAATATATGAGATAGTTTGAAAAGTTTGTCGTACAAGAGATTCCACTTATAGTTTAAGAGAGACTGAATCTATTTCAGCGATAGATGATTAGAACTGGTAAAGGAATACCTGGAATGTATAATGCAGTAATGATCGGATTGATAATGAAATAAGGATAGTTTACTTTAGATCAATAGGGTAACATTTTGAATTAGATTATAATGAATTGCCAGGAAAAGGGTGTTAATGGAATTATAGCTTATCTTGAAAGATATTAAGAAATTCAGACCTTCTAGGACATTCTTAAATTTTTAGCCTAATATAGCCAAAATTCAAATCTGATTGATCATTTGAAGCTTAATGGCATATTTGTAGAAACATCACCACTAGGATAGAGTGCTCTATTATTTGATAGTTTGAATAGGATTGTCAAACCACAAATATAATAGGTCATAAACTTACAATAGGTTCGAGAGCATAGAATAATACTGGTTAATGCATAATAAGCAAATTTTACTATATTTGTCGAAAATGAGAACAATCCTTAATATTCAGTATTTATAGATCCAAATCCTCAACAAATCGTTAGATAGACTTTAGAAGAATTCGACAATAATACTCAGTAGATAATATAAAATAATCAACTACCAATACTAACTGACTTTTAATTAGAACAATATGCATTGAAAATAAGGGATCAAATATTGTAAAGGTGTTAACGATGTAAAAGGATATTAAATGATGGTTACTGTATATAATGCAAATAATGATATCATTCCAGAGCTTTTTTGATTTTTTCTCCTTCATGATGGTTTAATCTTTCCTCTAATAATGTATTAGTTTGTCTTAAAGATTCAATTTCTGCATAAGAGACTACCAACCACAACATAGCATCATCCAATTTGAATAATCTTTCATTCAAATTCGAATAGTCTAATTTCCATTTTCTAACATCCTTTCATATTTAAATATTTATTACCTCAGAAAGTTGCTGTACTAAAGCCTAACTTTCCTTTAAGTCCCTTTAAGCAACATCTAAATCTTTTTAGAGCTTGTCATTGAATTCCTATAAATATTGTATTTTCTTATTGATAGTTTCAATCTCTGTCTATAATTAAGATATTTAATCTTTATCTTTAATCTATTGATTATATTAATATAATTTACCCCTTTTATTTCATGTTCACCTAATTATTTCTATTAATTTTATGATATTTCTTTTAGTTATTCGATTTCATTGTTTTTAGATTGCAAATTAACATCAAGTTCATGAATTTGGTTTTATAAGTCATCCTGGACAACTAATTATGCTTATAAATCAGAAACATTTTGCTTAAGTTTATCGACCTAATCAGCTTTTACCTTGTATTGATTCTTTTATCTTTCTATCTCCTATGACAAAAATGCTAACTTGGTCTCATATTCATTTAATTTCTAGTTAGATTACTCTAATTAGATAATTTATGCATCCAAATCATTGATGATTCCACTCTTCTCATCAATCTCTGTCTGTTTCTTTAAAACTAGTTTTTATTATCTCTAAATTTCTGACGATAATAATGCAACTTAGTTTTCTAGCTTTTCCTTCTATTATTATAAATCAATGTATTTAGCCTCTAGATCACTGTATTTCTATTTTAGTTAATGGTTTTCATTTTACAAGTCACTAATAATTTGATTTAATCCCTCAATCTCTGAGAGTGCTTATTGCAATTCAATCTCTCTACTCTCAAGTTCAGCTATTCTTTACTTTAGAGCCGTCACATCATTAGCTCTATCTAATTTGTACTACATGTTATTGATATGAGTTGATAACATAGCTATTTTATTTTAGAGATCATTCCTTTCCTACTATGTCTTTTGGATAACCTCCTCTAATTATTATCGTTTGACTGCTTCATTCTACAATTCAGTATCCTTGACATCATTCAATTACTTCAAATGTCCTAACTCATTTCTAGCCTCATCAAAAGCCAATAATTCATTGGATAATGCAGTTAAATTTTAATTTTTACTCTCTATTTCTTGTAATTTTAGTTTTATTTCTCCATTTAGTCTTTCATTATCATTCTGTAATACTTGGATTTAGTTTTAAAGCTCCTTAAGCTGTTAGTTCAAATCATTGATCTGTAGATTTTCCTCTCTTGATTTATTAAATTCAGATCGGAGACTTGATAATTCATTCTCTAAATTTTATCTTTGATTATTTAATTATTCCTTATCCTTTTACTATTGATGTATTTCATTAGCAGCTACAGTTAATTTATCTTCTAACTCTTCCCTTTCTGATTTGAATTATTGGTTATCATTCTTTAGAGCCTCAAGCTAATTATCTCTATCTGCTAAATCTAATTCTAGACCTTAGAGTTTAGTTGAGAATTCGGGATTCTCTTCTTTCTTTTCTTAGTTATTTTATTACTCTGATAACTCTTTGATTTTACTCTCATATATCTCTTTCAATGAGTTGAGCTATTTTTATAAATTCTCTAATTCTGTTTTAAGTTTGAAGATTTCCGCATTTGCATCATTGAGCTGACCTTCCACTGGGAATAATTCTTAGTATTTCTTTTACCAATTCTCAATTTCTTTGTCCTTTTAGTTAAGTTCTTGAACTTGCCTATCTAATTCATGTTCAATATCGCCCACATCATTTAATTATTGCTATAAATTTTATTTATCAGCTTCTATTCCCTTGATTTGTTCATTCTTTTTATCAATCTAAGATTTCTATCTCTAAATTTCTGAAGATAGTAAAGCGCATTTATTTTCAAGATTCACCTTCTCTGCTTCAACATCCTTCAGTCTCTCTAATTCTACATTTTAGTCTGAGAGTTGTTATTCAAGATCAGAGATTTTAAGTGACTTTTATTCTAATTCAGCCTCGACTTTTTCATTTGCTGCATTTATTAATTAGATTTATTATTCCAATTGTGGAATTGTCGCAATCTAATTCTCTATTTCAGCAAGATGACTTAGGCTTTCATTCAATTCACTCTAGAGGTCTTCTAATTCTCTCTCCTTATCTTAGACAACTTTATGTAGTCTCTCCTATTCTATTTATAACTTGTCTGCTTATCTAGCCTTACTCCAAACTTACTGCTTCTCAATTTCTAACTTTTAATTCAAATCTTTCTGTGCTTGTAGGTCCTTCTAGAATTTCTCCAGTTACTTTTACTGTAAATCAACCTTAGTTTAGAGCTCTTGCAATTTGGATTATGCATTATAGGATGATATTTCAAGATCGTTATACTTTTTCTTCTACTATTCTAATTAACTTTTAAGATCTAAGATCTCTTTTTATAGTTTGTCTAAATTGTTCTAATAAATTTATTTCTCTGATATAAGTTAATCCTATATTTTCTTCAAATCTTATGGACTTATATTAGATTGACTTTTCTTTAACTCTTCCAATGCCTAATTCTTTTCCTTCTCAAAATCCTATAATTTCTATCTCCATAAATCGATCTCTTGGGTTTTGAATTTTATTTCATCCTCCCTATCTTTAAGTATATTTTCGAATGCATCTAAATGTTACAACTACATAGCAAAGCTTTCACATTTTTTGAGTAACTAGCATTTTACAAATACTATACCTCATCATAATCTTGTTCCTTCTTATGTAAAATTTCACCTAACCTCTCCCTCTTCTATTTTTCCGTTTTCAGTTCATTATTTTCTAATTCCAACAGGTTTAAATCGGCCTTCAATTATAGATATTCATTCTATAGTGCATGAAAATCATTTTAATATTTATTGGCATCTTCATTTTGAACAATCGCTCTAGATTGTTAGTTGTGCTCCTAAATGTGGAAATAATATATTTACGATTTCATTCTAGATATTATACTTTGCTAGTTGGGCTTCCAGTTAATAATACTTCTTTTTCCATTCACTTATTTCCTCTTTACATTTTTCATGATCCTCATCCTTCTCGACAACTCTACTAGGAATTCCAATAACTTGGGATCTAATTACTGGTATGACATTTTAAATTGGTGATAAGAACATTTAAGGAGGACTTACGCCAGCTCTAGATGATCTTATAGGAGAGAGTGCAGCTTGCATTTTTCAATAATAATTTTTATTTTTATATTTACAATGTAAATTTTTTAATTTGTTTTAGAAATGTTTTATGAACTTTTATATTTTTCTCAAAGTTTACCTTTTTTCATTTTT